>JADGIL010012149.1:3616-14585 GCA_020352625.1 Cactoblastis cactorum | reverse complement strand
ATTTCCAGATGACGGCTCGGCGCGCATTTATATGTGTGCTAAATTTATAAAAAAATAAGTGGATAACAATTACCCTAGATGTAGTAGAAATGTTTTAAGTACAAACTCCCTACAAAGTTAATTTCATATCTAAGTATAAAATTTATGTAACGTTTAAAGACAAATGCTTCAAATATCAAATAAATTATTAATTCATAAATATTTTTTCTTACACAAAAGGAATTTATGCAATCAATAATTTCTGGGTATAAATGGTTATGATGAATACACTTATCTTACAAAACAATGTAGCTTCATAATTCTATGAAAAGAAATTAGGAGGAAAATGAAAACAATGAATTATACATATTATTACATCTAGAAACTTTGAGCTTTCAGAGGGAGAACTTTGTGAACGAGTAACAGTAAAGTTCGTGGATTAATAAATACGGAAAGATAATAACAGTTTTCTTCCTAAGCAAATAATGTACCTACAGCGGCTTTTCCCGTTAAGATATTTTACCAAATTTGTATAATTTCATTATTCTGATACGATGTTTTTATTACAAGTAAAACATTTGATGCTTGGCTTTCATTTATGTATCAAAAAGTCTCTATTATCTTTCGTAAGCGAGTGAACCGTGATTACGCTATCTCATAAGTAACCAATACATTTTTGGGTACAGTTTACAGAAAAACATTAAATAGTTTAAGCACATTAAATGGCAACATGCTCAAAATGCTGGCAGCAATACCTATTTGAATGGCAATACTAAGTCTTTGCCCAAAAATGCTTCCAACCCTTTTGTCACGGGACACGTCGATCAGTCTTTTAGAGAAATTTTTAACAAATTTTATTATATATTTATTAAAAAGTGATAAATATCTTAAAGTCACACAAATATACTATAAACAGTATAAAGTTAGCTACATATAAAAAATATAGTTTCAACAGAACCCCCTCAAAAGTCCTCAATCGGCTCCGAGCTAAGTGCTTCAGACTGCAGCTGGGCAAAGAGGATTTCCATGTAAATGCGCTCTAGAACTAAAATGTCCTGTGTGCAGGCATTTTGACAACTTTTTACGTTTATGTCCTCCACTAAACTGTTAAATATACGAATGTATTGTGTACAGAACGACATATTAAATTGGCATATTTTACGCCAGATGGTAACTAATGTGCTGACGGGTTAATTATTTGAACAATTAATTGTAACGCTGACGTTTATATGAAAAGTTTGTAGATTAATGTATTTATATTTACATAAAAACTGGTATTAGTGTGTTATGCATATATCAAAATCGACTATATATGTATGTATTAACTTCATAAATGTCTGAAAATTGTCTATAAGAGAAAAATCTTTAGACGGAAATCTATTATTTTCCATCTATCTATTTAGAAGAAATCTTACAGCTGACGAAATTTATCTTAGCCACAGTTACAACAGGTACTCGGATAATGTAATCACAGTAAAAGAATTTCCGATTCGTAGAGCGAGTCTGTGATATGGCAATTTATTAATTAATCCTTATTAATTTTCTATTTACATGTATTTTTATCCTTTGGAACATAGTAATACATAAGTATTATAATTCATCAAGGTTCAGATTTTTAAAACGTCATAAGTATCAAGACAAGGCATAAATTATTTTACAAACTCTATGAACTATTTATTAAGGAATATATATTGAATGAATGGTATTTACCAAAAACCGTTTTTATACCCTGCTATCTAAACTTTTGGATATTATATATTCATGGTTAAAACTACAAAATCTTAATTAGTGTAATCGAGCGAAACGAGGTTACATTTTTGCGGTAACATTATAGAAAAACTGTCACCCTTGTATATATATAAACCACGTCTAGATATGTTTTAATATTAGAACGAAAACACTTCAACATAAAATTTCGCGAGCCAATATTATCTGTGTTTTTGCTGTAATAAATTATAAAGTGAAAATATCAGTGAAAATATCATATATAAAAATAACACTCGAAAAATAAAACATGTAAATAAAAGCTCTATCCAAAAAGTATTCGAGTAAACTCGAGTTATAAATTTTGCATGCTTCATCTAACTTTCCAGTCAGGTATTCGTCTCAAAACTTGTAGTATCACTTAAACTCGAACGTACATAATGGACTCTTCGCGAAGAAATGCTCCGAGATAAGGCCCAATGGCGCCGTAAAATGCACCGAGTTGATGATAACTTAATATTTGTGTGAAAATATTACTAAATGATCTAAATATTTGTTGTAAAAATATTAACAAATGAGCTAGCTAGATATTGTAGATAATTATTTACTTTCGTATTAAAAAAAATATTGCTGCAATTATATGACTTTGAATTGTTACAAAATTATTAAACTCAGTTGGATAATATTGGAAGAATTTAATTTCTCTGGTTGAGCGATTCAAAATTGCAATGATTATGAATCGAGATTTTTAAAGGCATCATGTGTTTTATTCTATCTAATTAAAATAATAATTATTATTATTACTTCATTACATCAAAACTCTCCAAAGGACCTCTTTTTACGTGTTGGGCCTGACGCGAGCCTCAAAGGTCCGGGTGGCCATGACTTATTATGTTAGGGAGAAACATAATATTAATATCTAAAAGCAAAAATATTAAAAAATCAATTATCTGTTCGACTTTATTATCACTTTAGTATGAGGGCCCATGGTATAACTAATAATGAAAAAATAACATTTGCATATTTCTAGTCCATAATTTATACAACATGAAAAACATTTTGGCAAAATATAAGCAACAGTATGTAGATATATAAAGACTTATAAATCTATGACGTCTGGAACCGTCACCATCGTGCACTTGATAGATTTTTCTTCTAAAGATGGAGAGAGCATACAAAAAGCTATAAGCTGCTTCAATGTTCCGTAAAAATTGTAAGTTGACGTTTGTCGTGCGTAAACCGAAGCGGCTGCAGACGTGTCTTCAATAGAAAATCAATTTTGCTCCCTCGTGACGAAAGGATATTGTCACATCATTAATCATTACCAGGCGTATCGGTACTTGTAGAATGATTAATGAGTATATGAATTTTGTTGACTTCAACAATCTATTTGTGACGGTAAATGCGTCAAAAGGATTCATAATGTGTGACAAACATTAACTTTAATCATCTATATATTTAAAACTTTCAGTACCATCTGTATTATTGATACATTTTTAATCAAATGTATCAATAATACAGATGATTACTTACTAGATGACTTATTTTTGGGTCTGCAAATTTGGCTATCAAAGGGTTAATATCTGAAGTATTTATTAATATAAAATATTTAAACATAGTACTTAATGTATAGAGGAGAGTGAATGAAGAAAAATGGGCTTGGCATAAACGGATAGTGGTAAAATCTTATTCTTCCAATTAATTTCTCGCATTATTATCTGTGCCACTGCGAATAATGAAATTAACCACGCTTGTACAAGTCCCGTGTATAACGTGCTAACTCTCAAATTTGAATTTCGAATTCATCGAAACGAATAATCCTTATTAAAAGTTCGAAATGTACTATATATAAGTGGCTGCTTGATATGACTTTGTAACTTTGATACGTATATGAAGATGACATTTACATTTGAATTAAGGTACTGTTCGCCTGTTGGAATAAAAAGTATTGACGTCTAAATTCCTTACGGGGTAGACAAACGCCGAATTCGTAAGACATGGAAATTATGCTGAACTAAACTGAAAATATTGCAATAATTATTTGTATCGCAAAAACTTATCTTTTGTTATAAACTTGCAATATCCAACAAACTTAAATACTTCAACTCATTTTCATGTTTATTACAAGCTTTTATATCATTAACGCCTGACGCAAAAAGAAGGGTGGTTTAAGTTTAACGTGTGAGTGTACTTGTATGAATCAATCTGTCTGTGGAATCATAGCTTACAAATGGGTGAACTGATTTGGATAACTCCTTTTTTTTTTAGAAAGGTAACTTAATTGAGAGCTTTTTTAGTTATTTTTTTAACCCCGCAAAATAAGTGCAAGTTTGACAATTTAAGGGTATGTTTATGTTGTTATAATAATGAAAAATTAAAAGGGCTGATTATGAGTAGGTCCGAATATCTATTGCCATTAATCAAAACTTCAATATAATATTCATGCACAATATACGATTAAATTGCGTGAAAGATATTTTCATAAATCGTGAAAACAAAATGAACGGAACGAAAACATGGCAAATAGAATAAAGGGGATTTCCGTGAAATCATGTTGATCGGTAACACAATTACTTCGGGAGCTGAAACAACAAACCGAATCGGATTATCTTCACTACCTCCAATTAGACGTGTACACACGAATATTGCAATCAAAGATAAAAAATAATTATATCTTTGATAACAATTTACTATATATAATACTAGCTGTTGCCCGCAGGTCTAAAAACAATTAATAACCAAAGGCCTCTTTCAAAATTAAATAACAAACCATGTATCAAACAAGAAATAAACTAATACAAATAATGAACATACGACACCAAGCCTTCTGTTTCATAACCTCAACATCATATTGGAAGCAAAGCAACTCGTTCTAGATTCAGCTCTGCGATCCCAAGAGGCGTTCGCTCAAAGCACGTTCGCTATAATGGAGACTTGTGCTCAAACTGTTGCCCTTTACACTCCAGTTGACGACTCTTTATTCTTAAATGTGTGCGACTATTTATGCCTCTCGACTTTCTTCTTATGGGAATCATTTTTACTATAACTTTAAAAAGTATTCCAGATAATTCTACTTATCTTTTTCATAGTTTGCTTTGTAATCTTTAATTATGCCACAAGTGTGTCGTATTATTTACCGTTTATAAATATATGAAAATAGTAATCAGTGGTTTGAAGATGTTGTGAAGTTAATTTCATTTTAATTAAAATGTGATTTTATTAATTTTAAACAAAAATTTTTAAAAATGTGATTTTATTAATTTTAAACCTAAAAAATTTTTAGAAATGTGATTATTGATTTTAAAATTTTAAACTGGTTATATTAAAACTAGTTTTCACACGGCTACGCTCGCATCCCATAGTTTGCGATTCTAGGAGAATTTTGCATAATGTATATATAAGTTTACAACAAACTTAACAAACAAAAACTTAACAAAAACAAAACCTGTCTTAACAAGTACCTAAAAGTACGTTCTACGCAAAATTTAAGCCCCGAGCACTTGTAGTGTCTAAAATATAGTGATTAGTGAATGAGTGTTTTTCTCTCTTACTTATATTTGAAACATTGAATTATAAACATAAGTAATATGCATTTTTGAAAAAAAAATGCATAATACTTGTGATTGTGCATACTTGTGTGTTTGAAACCACATACACCTATTATGGGCATGCAAAGTCAATCTTATAATATATTCTATTTACTTTTGACGACCAGTGTAAACAATACAGTTCAACTTGAACCTGAATCTTATAAGCCTGATTCTAGCCCCAATACGAGAGTATAAATCAAAGGACATCCAATATCTAGTCTGCAAAAGCTGAAATTGTTATGCAAAGTCACGGCGGGGTGTTCTCGGTCGCCATACTGCATGTCATGTTCGACTGCGTTGGAATTTTTATTACACTATGCAACATTGGTATTTGATTTCATTCAGATTGTATCACATGTTATATGGTTCCTTCTATTTTGTTAGAGAAACAGGAGTTTCATGTATCAAAATTAATAAACAATATTATTATTCTTAATTGACCCCAATTTTATCACATTTCATTTAGTTATTTTGTGTGTTACAGAAGAGTTTAGTACCACACTCCCACAGAAGACCGACGCCTGAATGGCGTCTATCAGCCGCCTTGCTCCGTCCGATGAGTGGGAGAGCCAGAGGCCCAACTTCCCCGCCCTCCCCATATGGGAATGACTTTTTAAAGGCCGGCAACGCTTCTGTGACCCCGCGGGTGTTGCAGATGTTTATGGGCAGCGGTGATCACTTACCATCACGTAACCTGCCTGCTCGTTTGCCTCCCTGTTTCATTAAAAAAATTAGGCAATTGCATTAAGTTATGATACAATTCATTTTAATAAAAAATAGGTAGTGATTGGCTTACAGTGAACAAATTTTGAATCCCCATTCACGAACCGCAATGAAAATCAATTAAAAAACAAGACCATTATTTAGAACTACAGTATAACGCATTTATCTCTAGTAGGGTAGATGAAACCAAGAGAATTATTAGTGAAATGGATATTTGTATATATATTAACAGGTTGCTAGCCCATCGCCTAACAAAAGAATCTTTTTTAAGTCCTGTATCTTAACTTTAATTATATATGCCGGAAGAGATGTACTCTCAATTAAAAAATCACATTAGCTTACAAACTACTAGCATTATTTTCATTTTGTCCTGTTTTCATTTTGTTCAGTATCCATTCCCGTGGGAGCACCAGTTTAGAACGGCAACCCAGCTCCGGCCGTTTGATCACACCATTCATAATTGGATTTTAAATTAAACAACTCTCTCAATTATAATGGGTCACAGGATTCCGAGCCACAAAATTAAAACGAACCCCTTGTATAATCATTCCGTCCGTATGTTTTTGTCACAATCTTATGCTTAAGCCAAATATGTATTTACTCGTATTTAAATTATTAAAAGAACCAAGTTTTTTTTTTATAAAGCACTATTTTCTGGAGATCACATATATGATGATCACATAATATGAGTAAATATTTTTAAAAATAATATTATCGATTTTCTACTTCAAAACATATTGTTCCAAAGCACACAAAGCTGCAATTTAAACTTGTCAGGATCGATAACGAACACGTTCATCGTGCCTATGGACGACGATGACCGCTTCTACTAGATGGTTTTTTAATCCAATTTTTATTTTACGGGCATAGGACTTGCTTTAGATCATTCGAAAAACTATTTTAATGGTCTGTAGGTCTTGCCTTTCTGGTTGTACTCTGTCCTTTTTAAAGCATCTCCGTAATCTTATCTCTTCTATCGTCCATCCATCCATCTGTCATATGTCGTCCATCGTCCTTCGGGTAGGTATCCACAATATTACTTACTTTACGTTACTTATTGATAATATAAAAAATACAACTAAATAAACTAAGTAACACAACAAAATTTTATTCTATAAATGGGTTTTAGGTTAGTTTAATACAACGTAAACCCAATAAAAGCTTTTATAGCCGAAGTTATAAGAGAAAATAGGGTGGAAGTATACAATAAAGAGTTCAGAGTTTCTGAACTTAAAAGTTTGATTGCAATAGAATGCACAAAGCCGTTGGCAATAAAGAATAGACGGTATCTCGCCTTCCGGTTCGAGAGAAAAGCTAGACAGTAGACTAGGAAATTGCCCGGCTAAAACATGGTGAAGGAAAGTTTCCATTCAACGCAAAAAGTAAGACTTAATTCCGCGGCTTTAAGAAAATGTTATTTAATTTCTTATAAGAATATTATTTAGGATAACCCTCAAACCATTACCATTGACAAATGTGTGTGGAAATAAAAGTAGCATTGTCCACCATTACTACACAATTTGATATTGTCGGTCCATATATCGTGAATTCAAAAATTCATGACTTTCGTCTGAACGGTGTAAGCGAAACAAATTAATTAACTCGAATCATTTTCTCACTTATAATAATCAGTCATGTGTGAATCGACATCCTAGAGCCTACAGTTAATAGAAAAACAGATATTGCCTAACTAATATATACGGGTTCCCTGTTGACTCGAAATAAAAGCTTATAAAAAATTCTGAGATATGAATTCTGAAATAGGACAGGATAAATATAATTTATTTTGTATCTACATTTCAGAACTAGCAACTTGTAAATCGAAATATTGATTTGTTTGAGAAGTATATATTTTTTTATTTTACAACAAAGTGTAACAAATACCAGAGTAATATAAACATAGTTTAAAATGATCTTGTAAATCATCTTAAACTAGATTTACCTTATTTTACAGTTCAATATTAAGCTATAGCAAAGTAGTAAATGGTTAATATCGTTTCATGTAATTCCAATCTTCATCACGAACCAATGTGATGTAGCAAATGAATTCATAATAAAGCCTTAGTAAGGAGGGTTCAAACTTGGGTGAAGGGTTGATTTATCGGCGTTATCTGACCATCGCACTAAGAAGTACTTCTCTTGGCCTTCTTCCGTTTAATTCAATTTCAAATTGAGATAAGCTTTTATTATTGTTTTATACTATCCCGAAGAGATTATTTGCATAATATTTAGTATAGCATATATATGGGGAAGGTGGAGGTATTTTATAGGCCGGCAGCGCTTCTGTAACCCCGCGGGTGTTATCCCCCAGTTGTCTATGGGCGGCGGTGATCACTTAATATCTCGTGACCCGCCTGCTCGTTTGCCTCCCTCAACATAAAAAAAATAGCATTGGTAAATATTTACGATAAACTAAGTTGAATGTAATATTTTATATTTATAGCAATACTAGATATGAACCAGCGACTTCGGTCCCACATAAATTTTGTGGCTTTGTCACCATTTCAACTTTCCCTGATCTTCTATAAATAGTTCAAGATCAAAATTAGCATAAAAACGAAATATCAATTGGTTTACGTACGTGTTAAATAAAGGTAGATTTTAATGCAATTATTTTTTATGCTTTTTAATATTTATATAATATTCTATAAAGAATCACTATTCTTTTTTATCACTTCTACCCCATATTAAAAATTAATTCGTTTTTTCGGCCAAGGGTTAAATCGTTATTACTTTTTTCTTTTGCAAAATACAATCTTCTGGCGTATCTGAATGTTACAGTTTGGGTATATTTTGGTAATGAATTGTTTTGGGCTAACCATAATTCATTAGGACAATCCCATTCTATTTTTCCGGACGTCACAGATAGGCAAATAAAAAACGGCTGTTTTTATTTAAGATACGGAGTCCTGATAATAATTTAGTGTAAATAATAATAAAATACTCTAAACAGATAATTTTGATGCATAACTGTACTTACAAATCCATCCAAATACTGGAGTATATATTCATGTCGGCCATTCCTGGCGGAACAGTCGCCGAATTCCCTACTCATTTGCAAATACCATCGCGGACTAAATAGTCACATAGTATACTAATCAGATGAAATAAACAATCAACTTTAATTTTTCTTCCGTGCTGATTTGCGAGCAAAAAAGCGTTAAATATTCTAGCTTCTTCTCTTACAGAATTGTAAAAGTGAATCATGGGAAAGGAACTTTGAATAGGGAATTGTTCTCATAAGTGACGGGCTAGCATCCTGTCACTATATCTGAATCCTACTATTAAATTAAGCCTAGTATTCAGTTAATTTTGGGCTGTGAATCTGACTGTTGTTGGCATTACACATATATTCTTTTATTCAAATATATCTTCAGCAACAAAATTGGTCACTAAATCGATTTGACAAATGCGGGTAAAATTCATCGATTATGTGAAAATATCTGTGAAATGCCACGAATGATGAGAAAAATCTCAATAATCGTAAAATCAAAATTCTGCAGGAAAATGTTTCGGACCTTGTTACAAAATTCCTATTGGGCGGCTGACACAACTACTTACTGTACAAGGCCACTCTGAAAATGTAAAAAAATGTTCTTATGTATGAGAAACTGGCCAGTTATAAACTTTTTTAAAATTATGATTATTTTTAGGTACGTAAAAATAGGCACGTACCAATTTCAAATTTTCCTTCCAAATATTTTGCAAGCTATGTAATTATATAAGCAATTTAAATTATCGTATTTCAGCGAAAAATGGATCCGCACTGGGACCCTTGTTACCGCGCTATGATTATGTACAATTTTAAGTGTCGCCTGAAACCGGATGAATCGTACGAAAGATTTCAAATGGTTTTTATGTATAAACTTTAAAGGATGAAGAAAGAAGTAGGTAGCCCTTCGACGGCTGTTACAGAATAAAATTTGTTATATACCAAGAAATTCAGCACATTGTGCAGATTGGATCGGGAAGCCTTCACTAGATTCTGCATGTGCATCATCGCGTGAGGATAGTTTCACGGTGAGTGTCGCACAATCTCACCGATGCTCAGAAATTGGCCCGGGTGTAATAGTGCCGTGGATGCTTAATAAACTCCAAGCAGGTTCGTCTCGGCGTGTTTGTAATATTTATTACATGTGACGAGTCCTGAATATATCAATACGATCCAGAAACGAAATACTAGTCCACAGTTTGGGTGATTCAAAACGAAACAACAAGTACCACACTCCCACCGATGCCTTAATGGCGGCTATCAGCTGCCATGCTCCGTCCAGTGAGTGGGAGAGCCGCAGGCCCTACTTCTCCGGCCTCCTCAAATGGGGAGGGTGGAGATCACTTCACATCTCGTGATCACTTTACATCTCGTGAACCGCCTGCTTGTTAACCTCCCTCTAACATAAAAAAAACTTTGACTACTTGGTGTTATTCCTTTACAAAACTAAAGAAGCATCAACAAAACTAGGTATTTGAAGTTTTCTCTGTAGTGAGCAGACTCCGTGGGCAGACTCCACCATAACAATGCGCCCGCCCTCGCCCTCAAAACGAGGGACTTCCTGGACAGCACTTCCTTATAGCCCAGATTGAGCACCGTGTGACTTCTTTTTATTTCTAAAAATAAAAAAACAATTTTAAGGGATACAATTTTCGTCGCTGGAAGAGGCGCTGGCAGCGTTCGAGCAGGCCGTAAACGAGGTATCTGCGGCGGACTGGAAAAAGTCCTTTGAAAAGTGGAGAGTACTTAGAAAAATTTAATAAAAATAAATTTGCCCATAGAACAATTTTTTTTCTGTTTTTCGTAACTTTTCGAGAATTTTAATAACTTTTGCTGACGTACTTATGTCTGTATGTATATTCTTCTGTGCAAATTATTTTGTAACTAAAAATATATTCATTTTATAAGGGCAATTATATACATATATATAATTGCGGGCAATTATATAATTCCTTTCTATCTAATGTAAAACCTTTACATT
>JADGIL010012143.1:0-10076 GCA_020352625.1 Cactoblastis cactorum | reverse complement strand
GACAATGCGGTAAAGAGTGGATTAACACGAGGCTGATGAATCGCTACAGCAAGACCAGTGTGAGTTTGGAGACAGCAAGGTCAATAGTGGATGAATGTGAAATGGCCCAAAAGAGAGTGCAACATGAGCCCGGAGACTGTGAGCAGCAGTTAAAAAAAATTAACTAGAGGGCTAAAGAGTATGCATGTGTAGCGTGAGTTTGGCGACGACGGGGTCAATAGTGGATGAATGTGAAATGTCCCGCATCGGCAGGGAGTGCAACGTGAGCCCGGAGACGGTGAGCAGCAGCGTGGTGGCGCCGGTGGCGGGCTGGGCGGCGCTGCTGCGGGCGCGCCTGGCGGCGCTGCCGGGCAGCCGCGAGACCGTGGCGTCGCGCGTGGCCTTGGTCACGCGCCTGCACTACAAGGTCTTCGAGCACATCCTGCGCAACGAGCACCACAAGAAGCCGCAGGTGTCGCTGCAGGTCGGTCTAGTCTCGTGGCGCTTCGCCTTAGCGCGCACTGCGGTCAAACGCGAGTGGATTAAGAATAGCTGAAAACGCGAAACCGTATGCAAACATTCACTACGGCTGGCGTTTTCCTTAATTTTATGTCATTACTACGTTTGCGTTACCGTGTTTCGAAATCGTAACGTTTTTAAATCGGTCACTGAAAAATGTAAATACCTGCGTTTGTATAATAAACTCATGTGCTACATTGTTTGGCGGTTTCAGACTTACGATTTAACATGTTGCGTTTTATCGCAGTGCATACTGCCTTCCAGACGCTATCATATTTAAAAAAAATAATAATTTTTGAAAAATGTTGAAAACAATTTAAATAACAACAAATAAGCTACCAAACTTTTAAGAAAAATCTACAAACTACAATTCCAATTTTATTTGTGTTGGTTTTATTTATTTATTTATTTTATGGACATATAAAGCTTTTATTTATAATTCATATTTTATCAAACAAATAATCTTGTGATATTTTCAGATGCTCCTAACTCAAGAAATGTATCAGTTGACAGTGTACGCGTGTTGTACAGAAGTCGTTATACATGCGTACTCAATCCAATCACTGCGGTTCCCCGAAGTGCTCAAGATTTACAATCTGAGCGCGTTCCACTTCTACAAGATCATTGAGTTGGTGGTGCAAGTCATTGTTGAAAAGCCGGACAGAGATATTATTAAGCATCTTAACACGGTGAGTTGTTGAATTGTATACATGACGATAGTCCCCCGGCTTAGCTACGGTTAGTTAGGTTTAACGATAGTTCCTGTTCTTATAGGAATTACGAGATGAAAGTAGCCCAAAGTATTTCTTATTAAATGGACTGTCAATCAAGCATTGGAATAATATTTCGAATTCTGGGATCTTCTGGCATTAATGTGTTCAACAACCAAATTAAATTTTTATTTTTACAAAACATTATAGTCTTCTTTCCATACCTATTTCGTCACAGGGAATCATTTCGGCTATCCCCTCCCGTTTCATTAAGGCGTGACGTATTTGTGACTCCCAGTTCGGGGCTAACTCAGTTTGTGATCTGTCCCTATATATAAAAAATGTGTCGGCACCGAGCGGTCGTCGTGGGTAGTAACGGAGCGCGCGGGTGTGCAGATAGAGGAGGTGGTGCTGGAGGCGGAGGTGTGGCAGTCGGGCAGCCCGCTGTGGGCGGCGCTGGAGCGCGCGCGCCCGCCGCTCTCCGCCGACGTGCAGCTCGCCGACGCGCACGCGCACGCGCACTGTCAGTACCCGCACTCGCTCCAGCCACACACACACACGCATAGTCAGTACTCTATCACTTACGCACGCACACGCACTGTCAATACTCACACGCATAGTCAGTACTCTCTCACTTACGCTCGCACACGCACTGTCAATACTCACACGCATAGTCAGTACTCTCTCACTTACGCACGCACGCGCACTGTCAATACTCACACGCATAGTCAGTATTCTCTCACTTACGCACGCACGCGCACTGTTAGTACTCACACGCATAGTCAGTACTCTCTCACTACACACGCACGGCATATACTCACAAATGACGCTACATAAATGAGGTTCTATTCATACATATGTATGTAGTAAATACTCCATGATAACCATCAGAACAATCATCATACTATCTCAGCGTAACTATATTTTTTATAATTAAAAAAGTAACGATAAACATAACTTGACTCTTACATATATAAATAAAAACCGGTAATAAATGAATGTTCACGTGAAATAATTAATTAAACAATTTTATTTACTATCTTCACACTGATAAATAAACTAATTAATGTTTTAGACAGCGTGCAAGGGCGTTCGGCGACTGTGGAAAACACAAAAAAACAGCTCTTCCAAGACAACATCCGTCCAGGACAGTCCCTTCTAGGTAATTACTTATTTATATACCCTTTGTTCTGTCTACCCCGTTAAGGATACAGACGTGATACTGTATCCATAATAATAAAGCTGGAAGTGGTCTGGGTCTGTAAATCCTATCTTAATATACTTTTCTAATAATATAAATACGTAAGTCTGTTTGACGTCTCATCACTCTGAAATTTTACATAGATTACATCTAAAGTGCAAAAAAAGATCCCGAAAAGCCTTTCCTTTGGAAAACCGTGAAGGAGTGTAACAATTGAGAAGGTTTTTAGGAAAGAAAAAGAAAATAACGGAACATTAGAATAACAATACTGAACGAAAAATATGAATTTTACACAACCACCTATTGCAGTACGTATGTTTATATATATTTTATTATGATTATGATCGAGATAACTGTCAGTCTTAGTTAAGTCAAGCCATCTGTCTGTGTGTTGCAGTGCGCAGCAGCCCGGACGCGGAGCCCGATACACCGCCGCGGCGGCCGCACAACTCCCTTACACTCTTCTTCAGAAAGGTAACTGCTACATGATTTGCAGTAGAGTGTTTGCTATACTTGGGAGAAGGTTTCAATATTTTAACAGACTTCAGAAAATGAGATTTATTGAAGGCGGTTCCCTTTATAAGAAAAGAAATTATTTTTGTTCTTAGTTTTACGGCTTAGCAGTGCTCCGAATGAACGACCTGTGCAAAAGGCTCCAACTGACCGACGCCGACCTGAAGCTGAAGATCTGGAACTGTCTGGAACATTCCATAACGCAGCACACGTCGCTGCTGCGCGACCGCCATCTTGACCAGATCTTACTATGTGCCGTCTACGTCATTTGCAGGGTATACTATACGCTCACCTATATTAAAAAGTTTATTTGCTTCGATCAACAATAAAAAACTAGATTTCCGAACACAACACAGTTCCGAACTAAATGAAACAAAAAAACGTCCTTACTTCAATAAAGATGACAACTACTATGATTATTTCGACAAAGTTCCATTTCTATTATTTCTATCAATTAGAAAATAAGTATATAATAATAATAATTTGCAAGTGGAAACCATGTCAAACTAATGAGACTAGTTGAAATCTGTTTAAAGTATATTTAAAGTCATTTATAAGCGGTGAGCAGTGTTTTGCCAAGGACACTTTAGCGGGATTGTGAGTCTAGATGTTTATAGTAAGTCTCCGCTCAGCTTTGGGGAAGTCTGACCCATATCTAGTCCGTCACAGAAGGCAGCTGATTATTTTGATAATTTGCCAACTATATTACCACTACTTTTGTTTATTTCTACTCTATAAAATCTATACTGATATTATAAAGAGGTAAAGTTTTGTAACTTTAATTGTTTGTTTGTAAGGGCTAATCTTGGGAAATACTGAACCGATCTTGAAAATTATTTTACTATCAAAAGGCTACACTACTTAGGAGTGCTATGTTTTAATGACGAACAAAGTAGGCACGGCTTTGTGTAGTGCAGGAGTTCCCAAACTTATCTTGTGTACTGCCCACTTTGAGAATAAATTATTATTTAGCGCCCTCATTTTCTTCAAAACCACTATTCTACAAAACGCCCCCATTTTTTTCTGGGTCTCTTACCCTTTAGGCCTGCAGCGTTCACAAGAGGCGTTATCGCATACTTTGGGAAAGGCTGGCGTAGTGGGTAAATAATCACAGATGTGTGTGGCAGGTGTGCAACAACGCGTCGAACCCGGTGGAGCGCAGCTTCGCGGAGATCATGCGCTGCTACCGGCTGCGGCCGCTCGCCGACAGCCTCGTCTACCGCTACGTGCTCATCGAGCGCGCCACGCCCGACAGTATGTCGTCTTCTATCCTGCTTGCTACTTTTCCTACTAATATTAAAAATGCGGAAGTTTGTGAGGGTGGAACAATACATCCAGTGTTGTTATTCTTTCATGAAGAATCTACTAAACGGATTTGAATGAAACTTTAAAGTAGTATATGTTACACATCAAAATAACATATAGGCTACAATTTGTAAAGATTTTGTCATTTTGGCCGTCATATAACGATACATGTCAATTAAGTCGGGAAAATATCTGCCCTCTGATAGCTATATTTGCATATAGCTATCAGAGGATTCATTGAAATGTAATGTAACGTAGGTTTGTTAATCTTGAATAGTTTTATGTGGCAGACCAATAAACACTCACGAAACATCACGAAATCTCAGAAACTACAAATGCTAGGGGGTCTTAAATTTTGAACTTTTTAGGACGCGAGCGTCGCCGCGGGAATAGCTAATCAATAAATATACGTATATTATAAAGACATCACACAAATTGAGTTAGCTCTAAAATATATTCGAGATTTACCATATACGTACCACGTACGGTTGCCAGCTCGCAACAGTTGGGCAGACCGGCCGATTTGTCCCGACATTTGGGTAAAAAGGGCGGTCTAAGACTCGACGAGAGGATTTTGTATAAGTACTATAACAAAAAATATTTACATTAGAAAAATGCGTGTTCGGCTTCCGCCAGCCTTACGATGTCTTCCTATAAATTCTACAGATAAACTTTAATTTTTAGGTTGAACTAGCTTTTGCCCACGACATCGTCCACGCGTAACTAATATTGTCAATATCTCGGGTACTAAGCGGGGTGTCAAGATGAAACCAACGCTTTATTTTAAATAAGATCTACTATGATACAACAGCGAAAACCGCATCAAATTCCATCCAGTAGTTTTTAAGTGATGCGCATACAAACATTCTAAAACAGTAATTTTGGCTTCTAGCCCCAATATTTTTTTTTTCTTGAATATCTACCATGTACAGACATAGCTCGGTTACAGTTTTATTGTATGTATAGATAAACATTGTTTATGATAATTTAATTTTGATGTTTATCAATTTTTTAATTTAAATTAATTTTTTTTCAGAGCCGGCTGTAAGGAACGATTTGATCACTTTCTACAATGAAGTTTACGTGCCACTTATGCAGAATTACGTTCTGAGGTTTAATGGAAGACATAGAAACGTAAGTTCTTTTTTATGTACTTACATACAAAAATACATTTTCTTTTTATATAACGCTGCATAGCCGGTTGCACCAAAATATGACGTTTTATTTGGTTTTTTTATTTAAATTAAACATTTTGCAAAATGGATTTCACTGTCAAGATAACCTTAAGGATTGATTTACTTGACAAATTAAGATATTATGGCAGCTGAAATTTTAAACAAAAATACGTGTTAAAATGTAAATGTTTACATTTTAAGGTATTTTTTACAATGTATATACTATTTTTAAAAAATGCTGTAATGTTGCTCGCATAAAAACATTTCAGTTATATTTAGTTGCTCAATTGATTATTTCTCAAAGATATTCTAAGGATATTCAGTATTTCCGAAGACTAGTCCTTACAAACAATAACAAACTATCAAAGTTACAAACTTTACCTGTTTATAATGTTATTAGTATAGACTAGTGTTGATAAAAGACTATCTATAATAACTCTCGACGCAAAAAGAGGGGTGTTAGAAGTTTAAAGTGTGTGTTTTGTTATATTGTGTTTTAATCTTTTTTATTTAAATCCCTTATAGGCCTGCAACGCTTTTGTGACCCCCCCGGGTGTTGCAAGTGTCTATGGGCGGCGGTGATCACTTAACATCACGTGACCCGCCTGCTCGTTTGTCATACTTTTTTTTAATTGTTTCACTGTTATCATGTACCGTATTGAACATGTTCGTCAGGAGGGTCCGCTGTCGCCGCTGCCGGCGCGACGCGGCGAGCTGTCGTTCTCGCCGGCGGGGCTCAGGGTTTCAGAGACCCACCAGCTGTACGTGCGGAACTTCACCGCCCCGCCGAGGACCCACGACTTCCAGCTCACCTACCGCTTCAGCCGCAGCCCTGCCAAGGTGAGATATATCTTTCTAGGTTTTGCCTGCATAGATTAATTTCCATATAAAAGTTTGTCACCCCTTTCGCGATAGAATTTTCAAAATACTTTTCTTAGTGCTCCCCTACACTCTCCAAGGAGCATACATGCCTTTCATCTACTTGCTTTCAGTAGTTTGGGCCATACGTCGTCTGTCAGTCAATCACTCTGTAACGGTTGTAAAAGTTTTATATATAGACTAGAGGCCGCCCGCGACTTCGTCCGCGTGGAAACCCTATGAAATTCAATTAGGAATCAATCTCGCCGGAACTCTGGGATAATTTCATCGTAATCGGTTCAGTAGTTTTTGAGTGAAAGAGTAACAAACATCCATACTGACATACTCACAAACTTTTGCATTTATAATATTAGTAGGATTTAGTATTTCATATTTTATTCGATCGGTGCTGAGATCGTGACCTCAGCGCCAATCTTCTTATAGCTGCAGCATTATTGCCAGTGTAGGGTTGTAATTGATGAACACCGCCGTGTGGCAGGACCTGCACGCCATCAACTCGCTGGTGTCGAAGCGCGGCGCGGGCGCGGGCGCGGGCGCGGGCGCGGAGGCGGACGTGCTGAAGCGCGCCCGCTGCGTGGCGCCCAGCGTCGCCCGCAAGCTGCAGGGCGTCGTCTACGACCGCCAGGCGCTCTAGGTCTGCCGTCCGCCCGCCCGTTCTGCTACGCCTCGTTGGCGCTCTGGTAAACTCCTCGCCTCTGAACCTTAAGAACCCGGGTGCGATCCCCGGTCTAGTATCTTTAGAACGAAAAATTAATTGTCTATTTGTATGAAAATTTGTTTAGTTCCTCAGATGGCTGTAGCGGCGCTCTGATCTTCATAGTAAATTAACGATTACCATAACGAGAACGATAATAATTTTTCGTGCTAAGTGTACTAAGGCAAGATTCAAAGGCAAAGACCTATCAGGACATGATAGAAAATGATACTTTCACAAATGCTATTATTTGAGGAATTAAATTCAATATTTCTTTTTTGGAAATAATTGGCAGATCTAAAAAGTCTGATACTCTTTATGGTAATTAGGAATGTTATTCCTACCAACAGACAAATAATCACGCATTAAAAAAAATTTCGAACATCGCCCTTTATAATAATATCTAGATTTGCATATCATTTGTTCGTTTAGAGATTACGCAACAGCTTCGACCACAATGAAGAACTAGATTCACAGTTCCAAACAAAATGTCGTCCTACATACATATGATCACGCCTTTTTCCCAAAGGGGTAGGCAGAGACTACATTCTTCCACTTATTGCGGTCCTGACATACGTTTTTCGCTTCTTCCACATTCATCAATCTTTTCATACACGCTCGTCAGTTAAGGGTACTTCTGACCTGCCCTTTTCTAAGAATATCTTTTTTCTTATTTGATCAAGATAAATTCTTCTGGGCCTGCCCTTCCCAACGTTTCCATCCACTTTAGTTTTATAAATTCTTCTTGTCAATCTTCTTTCACTCATTCTTTCCATATGCCCAAACCATTTCAGCATACCCTTTTCTATTCTTGTCACTACATCCTCTTTCAATCCACATGTTTCCCTTGCAACTCTGTCACTTAGCTTTACTCCAATCATGCTCTTTAAAGATCACATCTCAACAGCATTTATTCTCCTTTCATCTTTCTTCTACCATACTCAACTTTCACTCCCGTACATCAGAGTTGGAATTAATACCCCTTCATGAACTGCCAGACGAGCCTTTTTCGACAATTTCTGACTGTTCATAAAATATCGTCGTCACTGCAATAAAGGTGACAACTATTATAATTATGTCGACATAGTTCCATTTCCGGAATCATGATAAGTCTTGATGTGTGCAAGTTGAAACCATGTCAAACTAACGTAAATAGTTGAAGACTGCCAATTTATAAGCGATGAGCTGTGTTTTGTAGAGGACATTTTGTAGCGGGGTTGTGAGTCTTGTTGTTTATCTTAGGTCGATGCGCGGCAGTTGCAGGATAAATAACCTATAGAATTTTTGTTCTAGTTGTCAGTTGTACCAAAATTTATTGCTTTTTAGCTCTCTAGCCGCCTTTTTTCCTCTATTTCTTATTATTTGACGAATTTAAATATACCTGAAATCATTTTTATTTAATTGACCAAAAAGTTTAAAATTAAAATAATTTTTTTAAACAATTTTTTATGAAGCGCAAGTCTTGAAGAACTTAAATTTGTTTTATGTCGGGAAATTCTCCCATTTTACTCAAATTGTAATAATTTAAAAAGCAATATTATTAACTCGTGAATGTAATGTTTAATGTCGAAATGTTTTAAATTTAAGCAAATAAATACCGACTCTTAGCTTAAATTTAAAATGTTAAAATGATCTCATATATTCTGAGCAATGATAAGCCATAATTAAAATTTACTCATTGCTTTTGTATTATAAATTTCCATAAATTATTATTTAGCTGGGATAAATGGTCATATTTATTGTAAAAAAAGACTTATGTCACAAAATTTATTTCCAACTTGAGAATGAAGGTCCCGTTTTTTAATTTAAGATTATTATAAAATTATGACCACTTTTGTACAATGACAAAAATCACTTTAAAACTTTTGACGTTGACCTAGTAATATTATAATGCTAAGTGCTGTTTTTCAAAATGTGATTCGCCGAAAATGTGCGATTCAAGTGTTTTTGAAACAGTGTGTGTGTGAAATTCCAATAGTGACCTCATTTTCGTTTGTTGAAAAATATATTTTTTCTGTGGAATGGAACGTGCCTCGTCTTTTTCAAGTCCATAATGTTAACATTGTAAGACGAAGAATTTCAGGAATACTTGCAAGGAACAAAATTAAGATTAATCGTGATAACATAGTGTATACGTTTTCGTTGTCGATTCACGCTTTAAAAAACAGCACCCAAGGGGGTTCCCAACATCGGCTTAGAAAAAATCACTGTATAGTTCCATATTTAATAATTACTACAATCTATCTTACCACGAAATTACAATAATAAACTTGGCCTATTTAAAACATCATGAAAAAGTTTGGGAGCCTCTGTTAGCTACATGAGATTGTTTTTTTTTTCATAATCAAAGAAAACATTACTATTAACTGGAAGGTTAATTTTTTTTTAAATCATACAATTGTATTATTTATACTAGCTATGGAACTGGCTTTTCATAGTGTTTTCCGGCACTATTTGTCCATACTAATATTATAAATGGGAAAGTGTGTTTGTTTGTTTATCCGTCTTTCACGTCAAAATAGAGCAACGGAATAGTGTGCATTTTCATGTGGAAATAGTTAAATGAGTGGAGTGATATTCCCCCCAATTTTTCGCGAGCGAAGCTGCATAGCACGGCATAAGTAAAAGAATACCTATGAATTTTTGTAGCTCCCCAGAACTAAATAGTGAAAGATATTGAAGGGTTTTTTTGTACTGCATATAAGTTGGTTACATCAACAATTTTTTGATGAAATTCTTTCATCTTCCATCCATCCTCAGAAATATTTCCATCTTCTAAAGCCGCTAGAAGTTGTTCTTTGTCTCTTATCTGCCAATTTACGGGCCATTCCGGAAAAAAATTAAAATATCGAGTAAATAAATTACGTATCTATAACAAATAAGTCAAAAATAAATAAAAAAAATATTATACCTTTAGTAAAACTATTTTTTGACAATTTTGCATACTGATGTATTTCTACATCACAATTATACAGCAGATATTTACAAAAAACTGTTATTGTATTCTAAAAAAACAACGTAATGTGTTCTTTATCATCTCGTAAATCAATTTTTGCACGTAATAATACTATTTAGTAGCCACTAAAATGAAATTACAATGT
>JADGIL010012142.1:10488-22232 GCA_020352625.1 Cactoblastis cactorum | reverse complement strand
TATATGTTTTTTTTTTCTTAAATATCTCCCATGTACAGACATAGCTCAGTTACAATTTTATTTTATGTATAGATTGAGTTGGAATATTTAAAAATAGATTTATGGTCTAAATAACGTTAGACACGCCTCTGTTTCAAATGAAATCTTTGATCAACAATAAAAAATTATCGTACGTACATGAATGATATATGACGTAATTGACCTGAAAAATTGACGTGAGTAATCCGTATTATTTTGATAATGATATCTTTCTTTTAGGTGTTATTTAGCATGGCGGACTTATACTATTCCACAACTAGTACATTTTTTTGGCACACTTTCATCACCCTTGGCACAAAACCTATCACATATTTATGTTTGGGGTATAATATGGTCGTTTAAATTTATGTATTTACTACACATATAATAAAATTGCAACATATAATAAATAAAATATAATAAAATTTTATTATATGTATAGATAGGTATAGTATGCTTACTCAATTTATATTCGGCATTGTTTGGTCTGTTATATATGTATAATACTTTTTGGTTGTAATATGTTTTTTTTTATGACTGTTTGTACAAAATAAATGGAAAAAAAAAACAATAAGTATATATTATATAACAAAAGATGTGCGTGTGTACATTAAAATAGTTTTGTCTAATTTCATCAAATCGATAATAACTCGATTCTGCCACACAAAAAATTCATCTAAACTACATAAAACAACAGTAACTGAATAAAACTTATAAAACCACGTTGTGGCAAGGAGTTAGTGCGAGTTTGAGTTTACTGTGGTGGTTATTCGAAAAGTTTCCCTTTCGCTTATGTACAATCAACTACATGACGCTAGAATGCAGTCTTAGTCGTATCTCGAAAAATGCGTTTTTTTGTTGCCTTCTTAGATATAAAAAAAATACAGCATCGAACAGTGTGGGTCTCAATTTTCAATGTTTATTTTTTTTATTTAACGACGTTGAATTTTCGTAAAGAAAAATCTCAAAGTATGCGTGAAGTATTTTTTTCTTAATCCAAAAAGTTAGTGGGGAAGTAACTCATTTTTCGAAATACGACAAGTTTGCTTTCTAGCGTCGATGTCGAGTTACTCTCCACGAGTCTCTATGCTCTAAGTGCTATATGTATGTAAACCTGGGCTTTCCTTATTTTATTGCTTATTTATTTTTTAATATATGTATGTGCGTGTTTTCTATAAATAAAAATAAATCGAAATCTGTGGTAACAGTGTTGAATTTTCAATAAATTTGGATAGGTCTATGTGCTGTTGACTGTACTATCACGTTCGTATCTGCATAGATTAGTGATGGGTAAACATTACCAGCGGTGCGGATTTGAATCTGTATTTAAATCCACCGCTGGTTTAAAATCCATTTCTGCCCAAAACACGTCGGGCATTTCTAAAAGTACATATTTATTGAGGAAAGTTCCTATTACTAAACTGAATTGCCAAGGTCAATAAACTGACTAAGTACATATTTTACCAGCCCATCAAAAAAAAACTGAGTAAATATAACCGCCTGTATTTCGCTAGGAAACAAGAAAAATAAACAAAAGTATTTTTGATATCAAAAGATAATACTATTGTTCTGATAAAAATACGCATGCCGCGTTGCCGCTCCGAAGCGCCACCCCAGCGCGGCGTTGCCGTTCCGTGCCGACGCCATTTGCAATTCTGAGCACGAGCGGTCGTTACGACACTTACTAAAATAAAAACAATGTTTGAAATGTTTCAATTATTAATATGGTTGCCACCGCGAATTATGTGCGGCTAATATAATCAGTCGCACATCAATAACTTCGACTTTGAAAATTACGTGTCCAATCACGGTTATGATTCACGTGCGGCTTCTCGTAGGAAGTCTGCATATGTTTACATACTCTCAAGTGCTCTCAAAATCTACAGCTGTGTATACAGCTTGAATATACCTCATGCAATGATGGAAGAACCCATATAAATAGTGAATATATTTTTGTCTGTAGCAATTTTTATTGTTCCGTACCCAAAAGGTAAAGCGGGACATACTAAGACTTCGCATGTCTATCTATATGTCACTAAGCTGTATCTCATGAACCGTGAAAGTTAGTTGAAATGTTCACAGATGATATAAATATTTCTGTCGTAGCTTCAACAACAAATATTAAAAAAAACTAAAAAATTGGGTGACCTTAATTTTTTACAACAAATACAATTTATTGCCGTTTTTCATAGATAATGACGATCTCCGTAGTACGGTTAACGTACCTGACTGCTACTCAGCAGGTCCCTTATTCGATCCCCGGTCTGGTCATGATGGAAAATGACCTTTTTCTGATTGGCCTGTGCCTGTTGACCATTACACCACGGAGGTCGTCAAACTATAGGTAATGTGGATTACCTCACTATATTGACTGATTTTCCTCCTTGACTATGATTATCCTCACTTAGTCTTACACTCATTTAGGTAAACACATTTAGGCTTCACTATTATTTAAGTTAATGGAGTTAAATCCTTAACCTAACGATAGGATAGATTTTATTTAAAGTTGACCACGAAAAAGATTTTGACCTTAGTGCGTTTGACCTCAAAGCTCAATCTCGCCTCTTGGTAAGCAAATAAGGTGGAGCACGCAAACTCAAATAATGCCTTACACTCTTGCCTTGAAAACCCCCATATTGTATGAACTCGGGAACAACGACGCAGGGAGGGAATTCCATTCCTTAGCGTTTCGCATAGTAAATGAAGAGGCGAAAAACGCTAATTGCGAGACAGGAGCTTATTTACAATTAAGTAGCGGAATTTTCAATCAATTTGTATACCGAGTTGACTGTACAAGGATAAAAATGCTTAGGATGCGCAAACGAAGTACCTAGCCTCATCTGAGTTACTCGTCCACATTTTTGCCATTACGATCGTAAACGCAGAAAGCCTTCAAGGCCACTGATCAATCCAAGATGGCGGGCGCACTCGGTAACACTCGTGTTTTTCCGTAACTTTCTATAATCCAGAGTAATGATTTTGCACAGATCTCAGTAGCAATCACTATAAAAAATGTAGGTCTGTGTGGTGCCACAAGTTGCACAAATCTATATATAGGTGTCAGTGGAGTATACATCTGTACTAAAGAGGTAATTTTTTTAACTTTGTTTGTTTTTAAGGGTTATTCTTCGGAAATACTGAACTGATCACGAAAATTCTTTCACAATCAGAAAGCTACACTATTCAGGAGTGCTATAAGGCTATATATATTAACACACAACGAAATGGGCACGGCTAGTTATACATATACTTTTTTAAAGCATAATACATTCTGCATTATAATCCCAAAGCTGTGAAGTTTGTACATAAAAAGTGATTTCTTCTCAGTAGTAGTCGTATCGAAAGGATAGTATGTAAAAAATTCCATAATGTTGAAATTTTCCTAATGGGTTCTTTTTAGCGCATTTAAATAAAAGCTTGTTCTTAAAAATACTTTTTTCTTTAAAATTTTATGAATAACTTAGTTAACATATTCACGGATTACTCGTGAAAGACTGAACAAGTTTAGCGAATAAACAGAGCTATAGAAATCGAGATGCTAATTAAATAAGCGTAGGTAGCCGCAAATATGT
Source organism: Cactoblastis cactorum (assembly GCA_020352625.1). NCBI lineage: Eukaryota > Metazoa > Arthropoda > Insecta > Lepidoptera > Pyralidae > Cactoblastis > Cactoblastis cactorum. The sequence goes on along the minus strand of JADGIL010012142.1, from coordinate 18,642 downwards.
AGGTAACATAGAGTTTATAGATAGTAGGTAACTATATTATAAACTAGTAACCGCCTTGCGGTTTCATCCGCTTTGCTCCCATTCCCGTGGGAATACCAGGATAAAAATATTTATTTATTTTATTATATAACACACTAGCAGAATTAAGCTGATGCGAGTGCTTCTTCTTCCATTTAAATTCTCGCTAATAAGATTAGATCTAAAATACGAGCGAGCTGGATTTATAGTCCAAATAGATTTAGTTACTATGAGGGTTGACAGATAGCCGAGATTTCCGGGATTGTCCCGGAATTTTGCGTGTTTTCCCGTGTCCAGTAATTTTACTTTGCTGTGCCGAAATGAAAAAATAAAAGATTTTTTCACAAAGTTGCGGCACTATGGCTGCAGAAGTTAAACCAAACATAGCGTGCTCGCGCTGCATCAGGTGAGCGAGGGGAGAGGTGAGCGGCTCGTTTCGCGTCGCTCGTAGACTCGCCACTCGCACTTCGAACTGTGGTGCACACTTGAAATGTGGGACGAATATTCAGGACGACCGAAGAATAAACCATTTATCATTGTGTGCTGCGTCATTACGATAAACATGTCGACTAGTCTAACAAATGTTTCATTACAGTTTCTTAGAATTTTGAACCTAGTGCTGCAAATATGTACGTAATTAAAAACAGGCTGCGGCGTTTGATTACCACGTCATACAAGTCGCTGGGCCGTATCGGATTACGTACAGGATATTTCGACTTTTACATCTCTGCTAATTTATGACGGAAACACACTTGCGTGTCGTGACGTGTCCTAACGCTCCAGAAGCTTGTCGGTTTCATACATTACATATTTGTAGGTCGTGTCGTGGCGTGGCGATATGGCCTACAAATACATAATACTGATTGGTTAAACCATGACTTATCTAGGCTACAATGATTTCAGAAAGATAATATCCCAAAGCCCAAACAGATACTAAAATTACAAATTATATTCAGAATTATTGCAGTATATTTGACATTCACATTATCTATGGATTCATGCCAAGAACGAACAGTTTTGTACTTAGCTCATGCCAAACCGTATCGCAAGCTGCCTAAAGGCGCCGCCAAGCGTTTTACTCTATGGAATTTAGTTAGTTTCAAAATATCCAACATACGGCATAAGTTATAGAAAAATAAGGACTTGTTTTAGAGTTTCGTACTAAAAGGGTAAAGCGAGAACCTATTACAGAAGCGTTGCCGGCCTATAAAAAACCCAAATTGGGGAGGGCGGAGGTCTTTCACAAGCTTCTGATTGTGAAAGAATTTTTATGATCAGTTCAGTATTTTCAAAGATTAGCCGTTACAAACAATCAAAGTGACAATCTTTAGCTCTTTATAAAAAAGATTAGTACAGATAGTAGCTATGATTAATAAAGGCCAGTTATATCGTCCATCCGTCATTGTAACATCCAACTAGCGTCTACCGGACCGAAATAGATCAACTATTTTGTACGTATTACACGTGTGTTCTTGTCAAAATATACAGTCAGTTAGAAAACAGCGTTGTATACATTTTCGTGGTTAATTAGCCAAGCCCGAGACCGGCTGTAGCTTTGATTTCGAGATTAAAAGGATCCAATATTCTATTATTAATCTTATAAGCTAGTACTGTAACCAGGCTGTACTGGCGTCCGTAAAATCGCGTCGTAAAATCTCGTTTATCAAACACCTAGAAAGAACTCTGAATTTCAGAAATTACAGGTACCGGTTTTTAGCATGATGGTTCTTTTTAGGACGTAAGTGCTTGCTAAGACGGGATTATGAAAAATTCCCACGGGATCGGGAATTATAGGACGCGAGCGTGGCCGCGGGAAAAAGCTAGTGCAAGTATATAGATAGGTTTCTTTTATCGCCTTTTATGAGAGATGATATAACATTTTTTCTCTTAAAGTTCGAATCCTGTTCTATGGAGACACCGCTAACAAAGGAATCTAGAATTTCAAGTCTCCGTTCCCTTACTTTGTAAACAGTTAGACCTTCGCATTCCTTCCAAGCCGAAGAGACCCTTAGTAATCGAAACCTTAAAAGACCTTTTTGTTATTGTATGCCTTGAAAACCCTAGATTTTTTTGTGCTACAGCTAAGAATAGTCGTTTCTTGTTTTTATTGGTTGCTCTAATTATTTTTCTTTTTAAAACAACTTTTTATTATTTTAGTGAAGGGGTCATTCTACCAAAACTTGCACTTTTACAATTTTTTAAACAAAAAGATATGTAATAAATATAAAATTCCTTTGTGTGTAGTGATTAAACCGCGATAAAATCCGTTAAGTTTGTTTCATTTCAAAAATATATGCGTTATTTTTGACCACTTTTTGAACTAAACCCAAAGATATAGATGTCTACTTAAAAATTATGTTTAAGGCCCACATTTAATCCCTTACATAAAGTAGCTACAGCCTCCCAAAGTTTTTTAGGACATGGTGATGACAAATCTAAACACGGTAATTATGGTAGCAGCATGGAAGTGAGTAAACCCAAAATTGATTTTTGTAGGTAATATTATTCTCAGACATGAAAAATTTTAAAAAGTAAGACATTCCTTCGATAAAAATAAAGAACTAAATTCACAGTTCCGCACAAAACCAAACAAAATATCGTTCTCACTACGATAAAGAGGAAAATTGCAACGATTATTTCGACAAAGTTCCATTTCTAGAATCGTGTGTTAGAAAATAGGTCATGTGCATTTTAAAACCATGTAAAACTAACGAGACTAACTTGAAGAATGCTCATTTAAATAGGATGGGCAATGTTTTTTTTTTAAGACAGAGAGAGGCAAACGAGCATACGTTTTGCCAAAGATATTTTTAGCGGGGTTATGAATCTAGTTTATTTTTTTGCTAACAGTATTGAAAATTGTATTTAGCCGAATGCGGAAAACCTTTTCAAGGTGGGTACAATACGGAGTAATAATTATTATTTTAAGAAGGCTTGAAAAAGAGAGCCGAAACTGGAAAGCCCGTTGTTTATCGTACGTCTATGATTCTATGAATATTACATGACGAATCGCTCTTCTGGCTTTCTTATTATCTTTTTTTAGAAATTGTAAATAGGTTATTTCTATCACTTATGACGAAACGGCTTTGTTTTTACCAATAGTTGATTCGATGACGCAGATTACTCGACAAAACATGATGTTATTACCTGTAACAAAAATAAATACATATATAATAATTTTTATTTGTATAAAATATATAATGAATACATAAACATAAATACATCTGTGAAAAATTTAACTGTCAAACTTTCACGGTTCATGAGATACAGCCTGGTCACAGACAAACACCCAAACAGACAACGCAGACTTATTAAAGGATTATCGTTTTACGTTTTACGGAACCCAAAAAAGGGTTATTTTTATATGAGACAAATAATACGTACAACCAGTGACAATACTATAAATATTTGTACCAAACGAAACGAAAGCTGGAAAACGAAAATAAATTAGACTTAAAAAAAAACACGTGAGTTATTTTCATTCCTGTCATAATTTTCCGCCGAGTCATTCATTATTTTCATCATCAGTATCTTGTTTTTATATGTTTATTACTTAACTAACTAATGCCCGCGACTTCTTTCGCGTAATTTTACGACAGTTTCAATACATTATTCCTCGGTTACAATAAATTATATCCCTCGGGAACCGTAAGTTGTTTCGTGATAAAAAGTAGCCTATCTTTTATTCTAGGTAACAGTCCATCGCTGTGTCAAATTTCATCCAGATCCATTTGGTCGATTTTGTGTGATGCGCGTACAAACATACAGACTGACAGATAGACAAAAACATTGAAATGAAACAAATTTAACGGATTTTATCGCGGTTTAATCACTACACACAAAGGAATTTATACTGTTTTAAGACTTTAGATTGATTTCTTTATGTGTAACTATTTATTGAGCTCCGACGTCACGACGAGATAGACAAAAATTCTAAAAACAATATTTTTTGCTTCTATAGATCCTATAAAGAAACCCTATATATTTTTGTCATAAATACCTATCTCCCACGTACAGATATAGCTCAGTTACAATTTTATTATATGTATAGATGAAATATGTATAAGAGGTATGTATGTATACCGCGCGGTGACGCTATAAAAAGAAACATCCTATTAATATTATAAATGCGAAAGTTTGTGAGTATGTCAGGATGTCTGTTTGTTACTCTTTCACGAAAAAACTACTGAACCGATTACGATGAAATTTGGTACGTAGCTGAAGACCCAGAATAACATATAGGCTACTTTTTATCCCGGAGTTCCCGCGGAATTGTTTCCTAATTGAATTTCATAGGGTTTCCACGCGGACGAAGTCGCGGGCGGCCTCTAGTTTTACCATATTTTACAGATAATAAATATCAACGTGACTAAAAAGACACTTTTTGCATATGCTATATTAGACATTTGCATATACTATCTACTCTATGCTTCGGTAACAGTGGCGATTTTGCGAAGATTTTTTAAATCCGTAGCTGTTGACTATACTTAGCCAGAGGTTGGATGGGTACTTTAATAATAGTCGAATTCCTTGTCATTTCAAAGGATATTCTTTGGGATAATCTCGTGAAACCCTTTCGACCCTGATACGGGATGGACTACAGGGACGGACCGAGCTCGGGTCGGTTCAAAATTGTGTTGCCGCGCGATAGTCAACTATCGACAGACAGCGTTTTGTTAGACTTATCGATAGTTATACAAAACTACAATAATTATAAATAGTATCGATAGTGCAGAATCGATTGATATATATCGATATTTTTATTGTTTGGATTATCATAGTATGATATTGGATTATGATAGTATTGTAATATACAATAGTATTACTCCCAACAACTATCTATAGTACTGATACTATCGATAGGCCCATTGATATCAAGGTCTTTTTCGAATGAAACTATCGATAGTCCAAGCTATCGATAGTTCGGCAACACTAGCTCAAAATAACCCCATGGGTCAGTAATGTTGCAATCGATAAGATTCCGCGCTATTAGCTAAGGAAACCGAGCGAAATCGCTGTTCAGTGCACGCACTCAACAAAAAAAAACCAGTCCATTTCATCTGAGAAAATGTATTATTATATCGATCGGTTCAAGCCCTCGTTTCGTGCTATTAAAGATCACTCTTGTTCATGAAAATTACTACGAAATATTTGTATGTAAGGTCAAAGGGTTGATAAACATAGGGACTTGGTCAAATCCCTAAGCAAGTTTAACAAATCCCAGCAAATGACAAATAATAACATGTATCCGTTAGCAAATCTATTAATTTGATCAAATTTCGAAATTGGTTAAGTAAAATTACTAACGGCAGCGAGGTTAATTAGTCATTATGTGGTTTTTTCAAATCATTAGATTTGCTTGATTTATGATGTAATTGTATATTTCATGATCTATCGTGATTGATCAAACCAGTTAAGAGATTTTACAATTGTAAACTTTCCTAAGTTGTTGACGTTTTCTTCACATAGCTTATTTTAGACAGTCAAGTTTTAATTTACCTAATATCATTCTATAATCTCCAACTATAACATTTCACTCCCCCACAGTGTAATCTCAGTCAGTGTAGTCAGTGTAATCTCGTGGCCTTAGCATGCCCAAAAGTTAGGTATAGTTACATACACTAATTGAATGAATGGATTTTTCGGTAGGTCGGCGCGGCAAATGTGCGTGGCGCCCGTCCGCACCGCACGGAGCGGCAACGTCGCAGTAGCGTATCTGACGATGCGGCAACGCCTCGCTGGCGCGCGCCGGGACCGAGACGGCAACAGCGCAGGACACAGCAATTCACATTCAAGACCCGAGATTACATTTTATAACTAGCCTATGCCCGCGACGTCGTCCGCGCGTAATTCTACTATAGTCAATATCTCGGGTACTAAGCGGAGTATGAAGATACCAGTTTTATTGGATTACTCGGCGTTATTTTAGTTAAGTTACGGATTTGATATTTTCAGGTATCATATTTAGCTTTCTAGCTGAGATGCGCGGCTTCGCTCGACATAACGGGAAGCTACATACTGACGACCTCCGTGTGTGCCTGCCGGAGTTCCCGGGTTCGGGTAATGTTCATGATGGAAAACCTTTTTCTGACTATCCTGGATTTCTAACATCTTTGTGATTTTAGAAGTTATAATAATAATATATAGATGTTATAATAATATAGTATCCAATAACACAAGTGTCAAACTTTGGGATTATTCAATTACAAAAATTTGTTAGGTACATACACAATTTTTTTCCTATAGGACTAGTTTCATAAATGAATAACTCAAATAAACAAACGCTTTAGCTCACAGCTGTAGCTTTAGCAATGTAGTTTAGACCTTTTCTTAAAGTTTGACAGACAAAACATGAAAAAATAATTACGAGTCAAAATAAAGAAACGGTTTCTCTCCTCAAATTAAAAGTGTCGAGTAAAATTCAAGTACATTGTAAATTCAACACAATATTTTTGGTATTAGGTGAAATAGTTTTATCAATTTGTTTACCTACTTACTTATTAAACCCGGATGCAAAAGGAGGAGTGTTATAAGTTTGACGCGCGCGCGCGCGCGCGTTTGTGTGTGTGTGTGTGTGTGTGTGTTATTCTGTCTGTGGCATCATAGCTCTTTAACGCGTGAACCGATTTGAATAATTCTTAATTTGTTAGAAAGGTGACTTAATCGGAAACGTTCTTGGCTATGTTTTTAACCCCTGACGCAAAAAAAGGGATGTTTAAAGTTTGACGTGTGAGTAGTGTCGGCGGTTATTAATTTTTTTTATTTAATTGCTTGTTTTAAATCGATTTTTCGGCGTTCCGATTCGAAACAACAATGACTAAGATTTCTAGGAACGTTTTTCTTACACATAACGCACTATCTCTTAAACATATCATAACTGCATAATTATAAAAACGTTAGCAGGGCAAAGTCGGTTAGATTACCACGAAGATAATGACACCGCTAATAGATCATTAGTTTTCTATGGTAATTACCTCACAAAACATTTCCGTGGTGACTCATGTACATGTACAATCAATAAAAAGGTGATTATAAAATTATTTACTCACCCGACTGACTACATACATATGTCCTGTCTCAAGTACTTACAGTTATGTATTGATAGTTATATACTGACAGTTAAGTACCATACTAATATCTATACATATAATAAAATTGTAACTACGCTATGTCTGTCCATGGGAGATATTTTATCCCGAAAAAATGTATGGTTCCCGAGGGATATAATTTTTCTACGCGGACGAAGACGCGGGCATTAGCTAGTTACAAATAAAATAAATAAATAATTAATATATAGGGACAATTCACACAGATTGAGTTAGCCCCAAAGCTCGAGACTTGTGGGATACTAACCGGAGGCCAACTTCGCCGGCCTCCCCAAATTGGGAGGACTTTTGAAAGGCCAACAACGCTTCTGTGTCTACGGGCGGCGGTGATCACTTAACATCACGTGACCCACCTGCTCGTTTGTCTCCCTCTGACATAAATAAAAGAATCACCTGAATTTCCGAAAAGAAAGATGATTCCGCGCTTCGGAAGGCATTTTAAGCTGTGGGTCCGTAACGTCATCTAGCATTTGTATAAACTTATCCTAGGATTGGTTGTGGTTCACCCTTGGGGTTGCAGAGGTCAGACAATAAACGCTCTGTGTAAAAACCAGTAACCTCACCAAATCTCCTAGGTTAGGAAGCAGACCCTGGGCTCTGAAGTATCACCGCTGAGGATGCAACCAAGATAACGCTCAGATCAGTAAGAAAATTCTTTGCATTTAATTATGATCGTGTCGAAAAAATATCCAACACTAAATTTAAATATAAATTAAGGTATGAAAAAGTACGTACATCACATCCTTATACAAGAAAAAAGTTTAATTAAACCTTGTTTATTTGTATTTTGTAACGAACAGAGCAGTAATGGCGGATAGCGAGTAAAAAATACAACAAGATATACACAATGATAATAGTTTTTCTACACAATAATGTCGTCATTGAAGTGCATATGCTGTTTTGCAGCACAATGCACGTCCGGTGCATTGTCGGTACTAGATCTGCATCTTCACGCTAGTAGCCTCTGATGCAGTAGGGTTACCACAGGACATTCGTAAAAAATAAAATTTTCTATAATATTCTTCCATGC
>JADGIL010012142.1:0-10441 GCA_020352625.1 Cactoblastis cactorum | reverse complement strand
TAACCGCTACTCAAGCGTCGGTCTTCTGTGGAAGTGTGGTACTTCCCCGGACGAGCCGGCCCATTCGTGCTACAGGCTAAATATAAGCCTGTAGCTGGCTCCACACCACTACAAGTAGTGGTACCATACCACTACTAGTAGAGGCTCCATACCACTATATAAAATACATTTGTAAAAAATAAAATTTTCTATAATATTCTTCCATGCCATAGCGACCCGCGAATAGATTTCCCTCCCAGCGTCGTTGTTCCAGAGTTCATTCAATATGGGGATGTTCTAGGCAAGAGTGGACAGGCATTACTTTAGACGTCATCGTTGCTTACCAGCTGTAGCGTTTTCCTTCTAGAGGGAAGAGTGAAGAGAGAATTTAAATAATAATATGAAGAATGACAATATTTATTGAGCTACAGATAGAAAATTTTAAAATTAAAAAAATTTAATACCTAATATGCATAAGAGGTAGCAAGGGGTCGCGAGTTACAGTAGGCACGATCACTTAACATCACGTGACCTGCCTGCTCTTACATAAAAAAGCCCTTACAAAAAGTTACAAATTTTACCTCTTTATAATATTATTACTATATTAGTATATATCTTCAAATTCACAACGCTGATTTAGCATATCACAAACAGGGTTAGCACGCTGGCATTAATCATATATATTAAATAACCCTCCTTCTGCCGAAGTCGGGTAAAAATGAAATCTCATCTATTTGTTTTCATTCCCTCCTTTGTCAAACGTGACATTAATGACCTGTCATTTACGTCATGTGACATTTCAAAAACATAAAACAGATTTACATAATATATATAAACAAACAGTTAATTTTCACACATGCTGTTTTTCTGTTGCCGCCATAACAACAATACTAAAAATAACTATTAAATTAACACCAAACGTGCTTCTTTGCCGTTTTTTTATGGTTTCCGTACATCCTATAAAAAAAAAACGACATCCGGCACCTATCGTCCGTTATCCAGGTTTTTAAATAAAGAGAAAGACAAAACAAATTATATTAATTATTCAAGGCAAAATTTCCTCAAATTTTTAAAATTTCGTAAAGATATTTGGCAACCCTAAACTGTCTGGTATACGGCTGAAAGGACGTTTCTGTACGTGGCAGGTATAAAATATAGCTGACTAATGCTAATATCTGCCACGCATGGTTATTTATGTATTTGGCGATGTGGGTTTATGCCAAAATATGCCGTATTGCGGTCATATTTATCAGCTCAGAGATTTGTTCAATTTTAATCTCTATCCAACGGATATTATGACGTATTCGTAATGCATTTTGGTACTTATATTTAAGTATGTAGTTTATTCTCTCTTTGTATACATATGCAAGTGCAAATAAATAATAATTTTCTTTCAAATGCCGAATTATTTGGTCAGAGTAGTTTTCGCACAATAGACATGATGTCGAGACGAAATATCTCGAAAAAACATTGCGGATGACAAAAAATAAAGTTCCTTCTACCATTCACTAAGTTCTCTCTAGAAGCCAAGACACGCATAAGTAAGTCGTGCCCTTAAATTACAGTCCATGCCCTACAAAAAGGAATACGACCATGGTCATATTTTCCATGGTCATTTGGCCAATGGTTTCGTTACGGTGGCCGCCTCCGCTAATGGCGGACCTAGCCAGACAAATGACAGACAACCGCCAGTTTACATTTATGAACCCATTTGTTTTTTGTCTGCCGAACGCATGAAAATTAGGGTCACTAGTTAAGACCATTACACGGGATTACTAACACAGTAATCAACATTTAAAAAGACAACTACATAAGCTTAATATTTTGCCATAAAAAGTATTGCTCTATATCATTTAGTGTTTGTTAATTTTATACATATACGTGTTTTTCAAAATCACCAATAGTTTATTTGTATTTTAAAAGGTTCAGATCTATCTTCAAATCATTTTTAATCTCAAAAATTTCTTGGTTGGAAGAATTATTTCGAGATATCGACTCACATTTTTCACTATGTTTGATGTAATTTTTCAGTTTTAGTTGTTAAAGCAAAATAAAGCGATGTTAACTAAACTACACACATTTTCTGTATAAAATTCCCGATTGACAATAACTGACTTGAATTTAAAACAATAAAACCCATCCATCCATCCATCAACCCATCGAAGTGTGTAAACAAATAAAAAATCAAACACAACAATTCCTTAATGACATCACTCCTTATTTCTGGTTTACATTTAGAACGAGGAATGTAAAAATCGCAATTAAATGCTATAAACAAAACAGCGGACATTTAGCTAAGTGAAAAAAGCCTGTTGCCGCGCCGAAGTGGGTCGAGCGCGCACAGGACGGCAACGCCGCATAGCGGTATTTGTAGCACGAAGCGACAACAGCGCGGCGAGCGTGCTGCGTACTGCGTGTTCCACAGACTGCATTTAAAAATTTGCCAAGTTTTTTTTATCCTCATCATATGCGTTTTTGCTTTTTAAATTGGCAATGGTATGTATACAATATGTATAGGTGATGTCATTTGGCAAAGATATTAATTTAAACCTTAATAAAATCGTGCTAATTTTCATGACAAACGAAAATATGGAAATAATTTCTCTCTGTTACCTTGTCAATTAACTGTTTACTGTAAAAATAAGCCACAAAGAAAGCAAGATTACCAAGAATATTTTGTAATGTAATACGGCAGCTATGAGCGGGGTCACCCAATGTCAGGGCAGTATTGATTTTCTTCGCACAACTTTGTACCTACATATACCTAACTCAGTTTTATGTACAGTACTTAAATAGTTTTCCTTGCAAGTTTGGGAGCAAAAGAAAGATGAAATAGAATGCGCCAGCTGCTAATACTCTTCTCGCGCAGATTGTAAAAGTCAATCTAGGGAAAGAACTTAAAACTAGTGAATCTTCTTGTAGGTGATGGGCGATTAACCTGTTATTATACTCGTATGTTAGTATCCGTTTCACCAATAAGTCTATCATTATGCTAAGCGTAGCCTTCGAGTATCACGACTATTGGCGCTATCTACCCCGTAATAAGTAACGACGTGATATTGTAACTATTCATACACTTGCTGATTACCTCTAGGACATTACGAGCTGACATTGACGGATCTAAGGCCCATTTATTCACTTGCCACACAAGAGTGAGAGAATTCAGAACAAAAAATATTAAATACGAAAAAAGTTGATGTGATGATGTTTTGGCCTCTCATTCTCTGACAATTAAAACAATAGGCAATAAATAAAGTAAGGTATAATACTAGTATAATATAAGGTATAATACTAATCAATACTGTAAGATTAAATAAAGATGGATATTTTTTTATGAAAGATGTTGTAAAAGAGCGCTGAATTTCAACCGTTCATATAGCCCCATTTGATCCGCGCAATCAACTGGCTTCACTTCCATTCCAAAGAGATTATAGCTAGTCTCAGCTTCGTCTCTGGCAAGCGTCAGAAAAGGCGGGAAATGCGGATTGAGATCTCTGGCTCAATTTCAAGCTGGCATTAGAGCGAGTTCTCTTAAATAGGGCTTATGTTTCGCCGTGACAGGACTAAGAGACCTAAAAACTCTTTATACACCAATAACACAAGTCTTGACTACGAACAAACGAAAATTATGGTTATACGTACAGGTATAGTCAAGTAACGCGTAATCAAGAACATAGACAACTTCACTGCTATATGATTCAGACTATTCTAGATTACATTTTTTAAATAAAAATAAAAATGACAAATCATCATTTCACCAGCCAGTGTTATTAAAATGTGCATTCTTTGCATTAAGAACATATTTATCGTAGTTATTTATCATTTGTTGACGATTGACGTCACTGCTGTGAAATACCAAGAGTAAAAAAGTATTCGCCATTCGCCAGATTATAAATCAATGTTTCTCTTGTTGTGCAAAACGACTAGCTTTCCCTAAGGTAAAGCTCTGTCACATTTATCTATTTTCGTCACTGCTTTTATCGCTATCTACTGTGTATTTTTTATGACTTAAGTCTCTTTTCAGTAGTGCACAATTCAAAATATTTTTCGTGGTCGATACAAGGACAAAAAGGGGCACACAGCGTGAAACTCATGTATATATATATATCTATCTATTCCAGTCTAAGCCTCTATTCTAAAGTCAAATTACATTTTTTTTTCTGTTTTATGAAACTAAATATTAATAAATGGTGATTTTAAACATCAAATTATTTAGTATATAATGGACGATACTGTTGCAAAATATTCTTGCATTTAAATAATTTCTAATTGCCTTATAAATAACTCGGTCGGTAAATTTGTTGAAATTGACCAATTTCTAAAGGCAACATGAATAGTGCATCAAATAAAATGTTTGATGCTCGGGACGGCAACGTCGCGCCCTCGACGAAAAAAGGCAAAGGCGACTTCGCATCGAGCGAGCGTGTTCCGAATTCAAAAAATATTTCGAATGCAGAACGGGTGCGACCTTTGATCCCAGGGCGAGTATTTTAGGTGTGATGTGAATTTCACGTGTTAGACGCATTCTATTCGTTATTCTTTGGAGGTAAATTTGTCTGTTCTTTTAGAGGTTTTAGATGATTATTTTGATGATTTACAACTACATATTTTCAATTGGGCGAGCGAGGAGACTACACACTTTACAATTAAATATACTCTTTTGTGGTGCACTTTACAAAAAACATTTGATATGATTTATTTCGCAATTAATTAGGAGTAACGATTGTAAGAAGTATAGTATTCCATGTGAAAAATGTAAAATAATATGTAGATGCAAAAGTAATACCTATGTAATTAAAAATTGATAGACTGTTATATACATACGTATGTTATGTACATATAAGAAAAAAACATGGTTAAAAAAATTGCTTCAATGTGACTATATTTTTTTAATGTAAGAGGGAGACAAACGAGCAGGCAAGTCACAAGATGTTAAGTGATCACCGCCGCCCATAGACACCTGCAACACCTGCGGGGTCACAGAAATGTTGCCGATCCAAAAATCAAAATTACGATTGCGGCAAGTCGCAGGGGGCGTTCTGTCGCAGCCTTGCAGTCGCAAGTCGGCCAATCAGCGGCGGGCCTGCGTGCGCATAGTCGCGAGTCTGCGTCAGTCGCGCCGCGAGTCGAGTCCAAGCCGTGCGTCTTTTTCGTCGCAACTTTCGTTATGTCGTTCGTGAACCCTTGTGACTTGATAGAGGAAGTGAAGAAACGACCAGGGCTGTACAACTCAGACCAACCGCTTGAGAGAGAGGAAAAATTGGCTTTGTGGAAGGAAATTGGCACTGCGATTTTTGACGACTGGGACGATTTGAATAAAGCGACTGCGTACGATCGAGGTTCGTGTTCGAAAGATATTCGCAATGCGTTGGTCACTTCAATCCTTACAACGATTGGTGGTTTGGTTAACAATTGGTTTGGTTTATAAAATTTTGAGTTTAGCGGTAGGATATTTAAAATTAGTACACTATGCGATTACTAAACGATGATGGAAACAGGATTACCTTGATGTTAAGACGTATTAGACAGCGGAATAATTAATATCTTTGCACGACTATACTCACGTTCATTTTTAGTCGGTAACGCCGACGACCGTTTCGACCTCTTTAGAAGGCCATCCTCAGGGCGAGTACTAGGAACGTCAATGATATAATAGCGGAATAATTATTATAATTTGCTAGTTTATACAGTGTAGGTATCCAGTTTGTTGTTTATGTTGCAAGATATTCAACATGGCTGCCATTCGGTTTTGAAATTTGCAGTTAAAGGTGAATGCACACTAAACCTCGTAATGAGTTCGAAATTCATTGTGTAGTTTACATCCGACTGTGGACTAAGCATGTACATGCTCTAAGATTTTTATCAATAAACCTAGACATACCATAAATGTGAATCCACTTCGGAGCGAAGACACGTATCAATTTAACACAATCTTGGAATTTCGTTCACACGATAAAATCGATAGATTTGTGTACTGGATCTTTGAAATACGATGTATTATATGTACATATATAGGGGTGATACGATAACATCAAGGGACTTTAGGATTGCCCGAAAACGGCATTGAATGATTCAAGTGGAACCAGAAAGGGAAGGCCTTGGGACATAATGTAGGATTACCGAAATATCATATAACACAAATCAAACATATGGTTGAAGTCTATAACAAATTGATTTTTTTAAAATGTGTTCAACAATATGTACCCAAAACTTAAGTTATTTTCGCAACGAAATCATGCAAGGTCAACCAAGGTCATAAGAGTCAAACAGGGTCTTACAAAATTGATCGATTTTATTTGATGGCTGTCAGATTGAGTAAATAAATTATACCTAGCTATCCATTTACATATAACTTTGTACGATGATGGGTTCCAAAACATAATTATATTTGATGTGATACGATTATAAATACAGATTGAACAGATTATTGAAAGTCGAAAAGAATAATTAATGACTAACTAAAAAAATAATTTTGAGGGTATTATCTAATATTATAATATACTTAAAGAAGTTTTGGGCTAATTTAATATGTTTGTTGTCCTAATATATTTATTTAACTGGACAACTTATTAGAAATCTAATATCTTAAACATTGGTTTCAATGAACATTTTTGTGCAGAAGTGATCGAAACGAGTTTATATATCGCTCAACAAGTTTATAGGAAAAACTATTACATTACTAGTTTTAGCTTTAACGTAAAATTTTAACACATATCTAGATATGTTTTGAAAAATATACAAAAAAAGCTTTTTCTTAAGGTATGTAGGTACTTAGGTAGAAAATGACTTCCGAGGATAAGTATCTTAACTTACATATTCCCGAGATAAATATTTTCCTATTCTTGGTGGAAACACAGCTGTTTATTCAGTTATGTTGTAGCATAATGTCTGTGTCCCGGCGGATGCAAAATTCTGCGAATATTCATGAAGACTGCTCTGCATGTTTATTATACAAATATTTTATGGGCACTCAGAGACTACGCGCATAAATTTTATAGTCTATGTAAGTATAGTGTATATATAACTTTATTTTCGGAATTTCAAGTTATCTATAGGATTCATAATGTCATTTACAATTTTTAAATTTCGAAGCAACGAAAATTCATAACATTCAGCCTAAACGTCATTATTGTACGATATTTAGTAACCATAATATATTTTCAAATTAAGAACTGCCGCGAGACATACTCGTCGTACAACCATAACTGATGTTATTATTTTTTAATTTACATTAATTTTCTCTTAGGCCCAGAGTGATAAATCTTCTTTTATAGTTCTCCAGCTACAAAGAAAATGGCGATCGTTACGGGACGCGTACAACAGGGAGCTCAGGGCGCGGCGAAGGGGCGTGCGGGTGAACCAAAGGGTGTACAAATACTTCAAGAAGATGAGCTTTTTGGGCGGGTTCACGGGAACGCTGAGCGAGTGAGTGTTTTTTTTATACATCATTTCCAGCCAGCTTCATGTAATTTCATTGTAAATACAAGGTAATTCAAAACGAGAAGACAGGAAGATAACTTTTTTTACTATGATTAAAATTCCTGCCATTTTTTGTATAATTCACAGTTACAAAGAAAACCCAAACGTAAAACGTTCAGTTTTTCTTTGTAACTGTGAATTTGCTTGTTCATAAATTTTTACAAATAATAATCTATGAACAAGCTTGTGTTAAGTTGAAAAAAAATTCAATTAATTAAAAAAGGACAATTAAAATTTTAAAGAAAGATCTTTCAAGGAAATTATACTTTCCGTTAGGCCATCTTTAATATCCTTATTTTTCTAATTTCCAGTGATGACACCACAAACGATAACCAAGCCGACTTTCTAGAAGAAGATCACGTAAATTCAGAAGACCGAGAGTCACCCATACAAGAGAAAAAAGCGAAAGTGGAAAAACGGAAACGGAAACGCTCCCGTCGACCAGTAGACTGCATCCCCCCTCCAGAGGAGTTGGAAATGCCCGTGTTCCCCATGGAAATCACAAACGATTCCGACAGCGACAGTGATAAGTTATTCCTCCTCTCTTTCTTGCCGGAAATGAGACAGCTACCAGTTAATATCAAGATGTGGGTAAGGGCACAAGTCGCCAACATTATGCAGGAGGCGGTTTCTTGCCATTATAATAATACACAACCTGGTGAGAAGAACGGACTTGATGTCAAAATAAGACTTGACAGTGATTAGTATTGTGACACTGACAGTGACATTACATTCGAACTAGCTTTTTTGTTTTTTTAGAACACAATATAGAACATAGAACACAAAATTTACTACACCTTGGAATTCTGGAATTCCAAGGTGTAGTAAATTTTTTACTGATAGAGACCGAAGAAGTCTCATGGTGAAGAAATAAATCAGATATTTTGTATTTTTTTTACGTTACCAAGTTATTTCTCTTAAATTAATATAATGCGTTCGTTATCTGTGGATTCAGCATTGTTTACTCAAATGAAGATGTTTCTTTTCAAAGACTAATATTAAAAAGTTTTGCTGTTGTATGTGTACAAGTATTATGATTCGTTCGCGAGTTGGTTTCCTAATTGAGGTTGTTCTTGTTCGTTATTGATGATTACCAATTTTTTGAGATACATATATATTTGTGATAAAATTCCGTAGATAAATAATGTTTTAGTTATAAGTTGTTTGTTATTTAGATGTATCTAATTAAAGAAGAAAATAAATTACTGTTATTTTTTAAATAAAAATCTTTTAATGATTGCGTCCTTTAATTTCCTACATTAAAAGAACTAAACATTACTTACTACAGAAAGGAACCGGTCTCTCCTAATGAACTTTTGCACGCAAGAGGAATAAGTGAAAGGAGATAATTATATTAATAAATTAAAAAGATAATATGGAGGTTTTTATATTATAATAGGTAGGTATGACAGTTATACATTTTTTTATATGTATATATTATAAATTAATATTTCTGTAATGTTATTTTAACCGTTAACCAATTTTTATAGTGCACTGAATAAGACCACAAAGAAGAAACTAAAGGATATCACCATTTATCTACTCTAGGGTTGGTTATTTGAACTTCGTCACATTTTTGTTTATACCATGGGAGTAGCAAAGCTATGTACCTGAAACAAATAAATATCAAATAAGTACAAAATCTTAAAATAACTGTTTATGTTAATAATCAACATTGTTATAAAAAAAATTCTAATTTTTGTCAAGTACCGTCTTATTATATTTGTTAAAAAATAATTGCAATATTACGGTAAAAAAAAGAATACATCTGTATAATTATTGTTTTAAAGACGCTAGTACTGATGATAATTTAGAAACAGATTTCACACTGAAATAAAAAAAACAAAAACATCCCTATTCGCATATATTTTTGATCTTAGCTGTGTTCAGCAAAAATAAAAAAAATATTCAAATTTTACGTGTGCCTCTGACAAATAACAAACGGGCCAACTCGGCCCAACTTTATTGGCGCAGCCACTGAAGAACTTTGAAAGAAAACGCCCTCAAAAAAGTTTATATACAACGTAGGTTGGCAGGATTGTTAATTGCTGTATGTAGTAAGAAACTGTATACACTATTTTTTAACTATTGTGGCTCAGCAATTCAAAAGATTTTTGTTATTGACGACCTCTGTGGTGTAGCGGTTAAAGTGATCCCGGGTTCGATCCCCGGTTAGGTCATGATGAAAAATGATCTTTTTCTGATTGACCTGGCTTTTAGATGTTTATCTACATGTGTCTTTCTCAAGTTTACACGAATATTAGACATTAAAATGAAACAAATTTAACGGTAGTCTCAGTCTTCCATGAAGATGGATGCTGAAAAATATCCGAAACGTCTGAGCTCAATAAATAGCTACACATAAAGAAAACCGTTAATAATAACAATCTAAAATTTTAAAACATTATAAATTCCTTTGTGTGTAGTGATTAAACCACGATAAAATCCGTTAAATTTGTTTCTTTTTAATACATGTGTATTTGTTATATATATATTATCGTTGAGTTAGTATCCCATACTACAAGTTTCGAATTCAGTTTGGTGCTAACTCAATCTTTGAGGTTAGTCCATATATATTATTTATATTATTGGTTACCGAAATAAGGCATACATATTAAACCTAAATAATAAATATGAACCTGGGCTAAGGAAAAAGAAACTTAACGATTACTGCTAGAAAAAAAAAATTTTAATGCTGTCCAATTAGTTACATAATATATAGATTGAGCGTGATAAAAATACACTCGAGGAAAGGAAATAATTATTTATATCCCACAAATAAATAATAACTTGCGACAGGCAAAAATAAACTTTCAGAAGAAGTTTGTTTGCCAAAACGAAGAAAACAAGAATATAGGATTGGCATTCAGATACATGTTTATGTAATCTCAGTTTTTAAATGGGCCAAAAGCTGTAAAATTGGGTAAAAACATCAAGGTGATATTCTGGTTTAAGAACTTTTCTTACTAGCTAATGCCCGCGA
>JADGIL010012141.1:500-12645 GCA_020352625.1 Cactoblastis cactorum | reverse complement strand
CTAAATATTTATTTGTTACTTAATTATAACTGAAAGAAACCTTGACATTACATTCCATAGAAAAATAAATAGTAGTATAAACACCAAAGGCAGCGTAGATAAACAGAATCAAAGGAAAAGTTAACTCGATTGTTACACGACTTAGCTCTTAAGCTAATGTAGAGTCTTGCAAGGTACTTAAGGAAATAATGGTTTAAGATAACGAAAATACACTTCCATATAGTGTTTATTGCTATCTTTAATAGTCTTTATTATTTCCCATCTCTTTATTGATATAAGATTTTTAATCTGTGTTACAAAAATTAAAAATAATCTCTTATAAAAAAAAATTAAATCTGTTTTGTACAATTTGTAAAATTATACATATGATCATGAATTTTTCCCCACATCGGCATAGACACAGGCTACATTCTTCCAGTCTGGTACTACCTTACTTCCTTCGCTTCCTCCATATTTATCAATCTTTTCATATATACATTCGATCTTGAAGGCATAGGCAGAGACTACATTCTTCCGCTTATTCCGGTACTAACTTGCTTCCTTCGCTTCCTCCACACTTTCATCAATCTTTTCATACATACATATGATCTCGCATCCCCCCCGAGGCAAAAGCAGGGACTACATTCCTCCACTTACTCCAGTTCTAAGAGTCTTAACATACTTCCTTCGCTTCCTCCACATTTATAGATCTTTTCATACACGCTCGTTGGTTAAGGGTACTCTGACCTGCCCTTTTCTAAGAACTTTCTGTTGTAATTATTACCATAAGAGCTCTTTGTTTGTCAGACTCATTATGTGTAATGAAACGTGTAATTAGTTTGGTAATGCTAATAATTTGCCATTGGCTTCGCCATTTCACACCCAAACTCTAATTAATTAATTAAATCACCATAAAGGCAAGTTCCCAATATTATATCTTCTCTTGAAATAAATTATCCACACAATATTATAAAGTGAAAATGTTTGTAAGTTGGTATTAATAAACAGTTACGATAAAAAATATTTTCCGTTAGAACCCTAATTTATACAGGATTTAATTTTAAATAGGCTTTTTATCCTGTAGCTCCCACTAACTGGATAAAATTTAGCACAGCGATGGACTATAAGCTAGAATAAAAGATAGCCTAAAATGTACGGTTCCTTAGGGATATAATTTATTTTAACCAAGCAACAATGTATTGCAATTATCGTAAAATCTACGCAAACGAAGACGCGGGCATTAGCCAGTTTTAAATAAAGTAAAGCAAAGAAATGTAACCACAATCTAAAAATAAAACAAAAAAGCAAAACACTACAAATATCCAGCGTTTCGCTTCAAAAGGTTTCATCGTACCGTTTATCATTTTATTGAAAATTCCGAGCGCTGTTTCTATACCCGCTTTTTGCGTCGTGCGAATGCCAACTTTTACTCACGTGACGCTGCGAATTCAGTGCGAATTTGTAAACTTTTTGCAATAGGACATCTGCCTCGGAATTCCTATTTAAAAATCTCTTATTTTCACGAAAGTTTGAATCTTTTTGCCGTACAAGTACTTTGTTTTGTGTGTCTGTCTGGTTTATTCGAAATTCTTTTCGCTGGAACTGTTGTTGTCAAAATAAATTTAAAAAATGTAAATCGTAAATATTTCCTTTCCTCCATCTAGTGCCAAATAAATGAATCATTTTCATTGATAATGTTTTTATTAATTAGCTGAGTAAATACACTATTTAATCAGCTCGATCAATTCATTTCTGTCTGGCCAGTGAGACTGTCTATAAAAAATTAAAAAAAAAATTAAAGCCGCTATATTTTCGTCCACAAATCACGTGAATTTAACAAACACGTCCGAGCCAGGGATGTTGTCACTATCCCCTACAATTTACGGCTTGTCTCTCGTGTCGTGGCTTTTATATTAAAACTCGTAATAACAATGTCGGACCCGGACGGAACTGACACCCAATTTGTGACGAGATGGTTGCGATATGTAAATTTCGATGCAATCAAAGGACTGTTGTGGGTCGTGGAATATTAATATTTGATATTTTTAACATGTTTTTGAGCCGCACGTTGAAAAAAGGTTGTTAGTTACTAACCTTTACATATTTTGGATTTTACAGTATCCTGAATATGATAGACGGACGCTTAGACTGGACAACTAATTGGACTATTAACCGCTCTTGTGCCATTTCGGGGGGAGTGTTGCAGGAGTGGCAACTTTTATAAGACAATCAAGGGAAAGGGCTAGAAACAAAAATTCTCAAGGCGATGAGCTAGCAACCTGTCACTATTTCTGAATCTGCATTACACCAATAAGCCCACCATTTTGCTAAGCGTGGCCTTCGAGTCTTGTGATTTTTGTCTCTATCTGTATCTGTAAATTCGTTTCGTTCCCTAAAAAGTAATGCACTCACTTTGGTGGTATAATGAATATTTAGACAGCTTAGTAAAGGATTGTATTATGTCTTATATTATGCAAACGACGTTTTCTCTTTTAATTTTTAAAAACAAATCATCATACGAAACCTCTACCAGTATACTATACTAAAAAATAGTTTACGAAAGACTTTAATACCATTAATCACTAAATAATTAATGAACTGTCAATTACAATAATTATGAACACAAGATAGCAACCCGGAAATGTTGTTTCTGAAATTCTTTTGTGGCGAAACACCAGGGCCCCAGGGCGAGTGAAGAAAAACAAAAGTCGGCCATTAGAGTCATTGCCGAGTGGGCTGGACTGTGACAAACAGTACGGATATTTGGTGAGATATAGGGCTGTTGATCGTGAATCTTATTTGTTAAATCTTCTATACATATAATAAAATGATGTATGTATGTACATGAGAGATATTTAAGGAAAACATATATATCTTTCTCTCTCTCTCTTTCTCTCTTTATAGGATCTATAGAAGCGTAAACGATTGTTTTTAGAATTTTTGCCAAAGCAATAATAACAATAAACTCAGAAACTAATGATCCGATTTGAAAAATAAAATCTGATTAAATATGTGCATACAATGATTATGATTATATTATTATGATTTTGTGTTGGCAAATAATGCTGTAATTCTGAGGCAACGTTAAAATAACATAGGTATTGATTTACGTATAAATCAGGTTGTTTTTAGTCTACGCGTATTTATGAACTTTACTAGCTTCTGCCCGCAGCTTCGCTCGCGATGAAAATGGGGGGTGAAATAGAAAGATACAAAAAGAAGCCTATGTCACTCTCCAGCCGTTCAACTATTCTCACATAAAAAATTACACTAATTCGTTGCTCCGTTTTGACATGAAAGACAGACAAACAAACAAACACACTTTTTTATTTAAATTTTCAGATTCGATATGAATGTTTCTCATCGCATCTTGTAAATAAGTATATAGCTAGAACATTTATACATACATCATTATATTAAATTTTAAACGTGGTGACAACCCTGTCTATGGCATTATATATTTTTTCCGTTCCGTTATACGTAGCAATTAATCGTGAACTCGCAGCAGAGCAAATAATCTGTTGCTCTTACTGTTACTGAGTAATCTACACATTTGTTTCTCGGTGGAAACCAGGCGTAAGTGTTGTTAATTCAATTTAAACTTTATAATAAAGCCGAAGAGGTTTTGCATGTCTGTTTAAATTATTTACCTCTGAAAATGTCTCTTTTTTATTTTTGTCGTTAATTAATGTGATTAAAAGCGGTTGTTTGTTAAAATATTACAAATTTACACCATTTAGCTTCAGCAAACGTTTCCTTTTTTTTTCAATTCAATAAATAAAATACGTTTTCTTTTTAATGTAAGACAAACGAGCAGGCGGGTCACGTGATGTTAAGTGATCACCGCCGCCCATAGACAACTGCAACACCGGTCACAGAAGCGTTGCCGGCCTTTAAAAAGCCGGGAAGTTGGGCCTCCGGCTCTTCCACTCACCGGACGGAGCATGGCGCTGATAGCCGTCATTCAGGCGTCGGTCTTCTAATATTTAGAAAATGTGATATAATTAAACCATTCAAGACTAATATTGAGAGTTCTGACATTTGGAACTCGCAGAAAATTTATATGTAGGCTAAGATTTCTTAACTAACCAAATGGGTGTCTTCAGAGTTCGGCTCCCAACTTGGCGTCTTCTATCCAAAACACAAACACGGCATGAACTTTACGTATTTGTCAGTCTGATTCCAAGCAAAAGTTATATCGTCTAGCCGTGACCCGGTGTCCCGTTCTTATGGGAATTTCGGGATAAAATATCTCCCGTATCTTTTTTTTTTTTATGTCATAGGGAGGCAAACGAGCAGGCGGGTCGCGAGGTGTTAAGCGATCACCGCCGCTTATAGACAACTGCAACACCCGCGGGGTTACAGAAGCGTTGCCGGCCTGTAAAAAGTTCACGCTTCGGAGTTTTACAACAAAAAGCATTATAATAATAGTTTTCATCTAATAGTTTCGAGGCTTAACGTTTGCACAATTTTTTTTAAGTAACAGGGAGGTAAACGAGCAGGAGGGTCACGTGATGTTAAGTGATCACCACCACCCACAACAAATGCAACACCCGCGGGGTCACAGAAGCGTTGCCAGCCTTTGAAAGACGGACCAACAAACACACGTTCCCATTTATAATATTAGTATGGATTAAGGCGTTCGTTATTTATTCACAATACTTATTAATAAAGTTACTCTAATTAATCAGTGTATCCAACACGTGACGAGATTGTCACGAATTTGACTCCAAATTGATGATATGGCCGTCACGGCTCGGTATACCTCGTATACGTAATGGCGGTCCACGGCGACATATGACGCTGATTTGTTTTATGTGCTTGGGCTATGGCCACGAAATTGTAGACGTATACCATAAATAATGTTATTGAGAGTTCCTGTGATCCAGTGGCCAAGGTGTCGTGATCTGGAGGTCGTCGATTTGATTCCCTGGGAGAGAGAGTAGGTATGTGTATAAGTTATAGTTAGGATATTGGACAAAAATAGGGAATTTTAATATTGAAAATTGTTTGCGAAAATATTATTTTACTATAGAAAAAAAAAATAAACAAATAAAAAAAATAGTAGTTCAAATCGAATTTTTACCATTGACGAATTATAATCTCGCATATAATTGTAACAGACAGTTCAAGGAAATCAGCAATTCAATAAAATGACCAATAAGAATCGGCTGCGTGCGTATCGTAATCGCTCACTTCGAAGTCTGCCGCATGTGATCGCCGATGCATCTGTCACAAGCGATGCGATTCAATAGGAAAGTCGACCCTTACTAATGGTTATCTCGATCAAATATCACTGAGATCGTACTTAGATACAGAATACTGAAAATCTAGTATTAAGATTTAAGGCATCAATGACAAGCAAATGATATTCATAAATTTATTATTATATAATTTTCAAATAAATAATGTTGAGAATTTATGTCGATTTAGTTTTGCATTGCATTTGTTAAGGCTACAAATAAAATAGATTACTAGTTAGGTATCTCTATTGTGGGAATTTTCAGGATAAATTTATATACTTACTGATGTACATATGTATATATAAGACTATCAGTATGCAAACAATTGAATATTTTACGATAACAGCGTGTTTTCGCGGCAGTGACCGGAATGAGTCGTTTTACTTTTTAAGACATATTGTGTGTTTCTTTACATTAATAATTAGCATTTTAATTGGATAATTCAAAACACAATCCAAAGCTCAGGTAATATTAAAGCTCATTTTTTTTAATTCTCAGATATTTTTCCCAAATGTACAAGATTTGTTATAAATTTAAATGTCGACTTTCAATAGTAATACAAAGAAAGTGCTAGAAACCGCAGAGGGCGCTTGTGCTTCGAAGCGATAATGGCCACTTTAGCACAGTGCCTGTAACATCGCTATCAGAATTATAGACATATGGTGGTTGAGTGACGTTGTCTGTTTGTTTATTTTGTTTACTTTTGTTGAATTATTATCTGTATAATTATATACATACTTAATAAGAAGAAGAGAAGGTGGGTTAAAAATGAGATGATAGTAGAGTGTTAGGAGAGACATTGAGGTTTGCTGTTAACTGGAAAAAATATATTTGACTTCGATCTCTTGTGAAATTGGAAAAAGGTAAGGTCAAAGGACAGGCTATATTTTTTAACCGACCTCAAAAGGGAGGTGGTTCTCATTAAGATATTACTTATCTCGATACTGTTTCCATTACTTGAATTATAAAGATGATTTCATATACACGTTAGTAATAACGGTCACTTTTGGAAGCCATGCCACTTTAGGTCTTTGCGCAATACCTATTCAGGTAGTTACTACTAAAAATAATTCGTTTAATTACTTTAAAAAGTAATATAATTTTGTACATTTATGAATATCATACCGAAGTCTGCCATTTTCTCATTAAAATCAGCAACTTTAGCATTAAATATTCCTCAAGTTAAACTAGCAACATATGTACGCTGAAGCTAGGTAAAACTCTTCACTTAAATCCTTGCATTATACGAAACCAGGCGCATCATAATTTACATGACAAAGTTGACTCCCTCTTAGAAATGACGACAGAAAGCCTGGCGGAAATTGGACGTTTTAAACTATGTAGTTTTTAACCCAAATGAATTTTAGCCGATGAAAAATTTAAAGCTAAATATTAATGTGTAGCTTCCATGCTGATCTGGCAATGAAATGAAACGAAAAATACGCCAGCTACTTTTCTTCCTTTTAATTGTAAAATAGTTTATTCATAATATAGAGCTTAAAATAGTTTATTCATAAGCGATGATCTAGCAACCTGTAACTACAACTGAATCTTTATCCCACTAATCTGCTAAACATGATCAATGTTTAGATGCAAATCAATCATGCCATCAATTGAAAATCATGTTTAGATTTCGGGGAAGACAGAGCCAATAGTACTCTTGGCTCTGTCTTCCCCGAAAGGCATTGTATTAATAGATATTTTGTTTAATTACACCATTTATCACCCTTCACTTTTTATACCATCACCTCCTATACCAGTCAGGCATATTTGTTTAATATTAACATTCGTTTGACTCAAAAATCTATAAAAATTAAGTGGAGGCTGGACATTTTGAAAAAGTCTCATTTTAGACAGACAGTAGCTCATCTTATCTCCCTTCACGTTCCAGACATTTAGCCCGGAAGCGTTATGGACTAATGCGATTATAACAGCACCTCGCCGGCTTTTACTGACTTTTACTGAATTAACACTAAAACGACTACGAAATTCATTTCAGCATTAATGACAGTAACGTGCTGCTGTGATGCAAAATTGTTGTTTAAATTTTATTTAAAATGCATGAGACTTCGTCGTCTTCTATGATAACCGGACAAGAGCGAGACCAATTTGCACATGATTTGCAGGGTTCCGTACCATAATCTGTCATTTTTTTAAAACAAGAGAAAGTTATGTTTGTTTAATGAGAGACCCCGTTAAATATTTTATTTTGTTTTTAGCCTTTGTTGTTGGAAATTTTTACTGTCTATCTATCACGCTTCATGGGATACAGCGTTTTAACTCACGTACAGATAGACAGCGAGTTTTAGTTATAGGGGCCCGTTTTACCCTTTACGTATAACCATACCCGTGCTCAGAGATTTCTAACCGTAAAAAAAAAAATTAATGCTCTAGAATCTTTAAGTTAATAAACCATATAAATTATCTAATATTGATTTCTCGTTTCTAGTTTAGTTGAATATAACCAATTCTAACATATCGATAAGACCAGTTTTCAAGAGGAATTAAGTATACTTAAAAGGGAAAAATGTAAATAAATTTACTTAGAAAGATATTACGAAGAAACCTTCTATATGCCATGTCGGCTTGTTAATCGAATACTTACTTGGGGCTATCAGTATGCAAACACTCTGTATATTTTACGATAATAGCCTATAGACGTGTCTTTTTTGGATTTAAAGGACGTTAAGAAAATTGTTTTTCTGTCTGTACTTACCCTATTTTGTTGTCGGTAGTCAACATGTGATTTCGTTAGCATTTTTTAAATTTTTTAGATAAATTATTTGACTGTCATCATACTGTCATCTGATGTAAAGATAATTTAGCGAGGTATGTGTAATATTTCAAAAAAAGGTAAGTATATTGTTCTGAACCAGCTGTTTATTTTAAAGAAATGACTATGCTTTTTGAGAATTATAATCCTTTGTAGAAAAAAACACTTCATTTTCAGTACTTGTATAATTTTTTTATGTTTACCTAAAGGGTAAAACAGGAACTTTACTACTAAGGGTCCGCTGTCTGTGATCAGGCTGTTTGTAATGAACTGTGAAAGCTAGACACTTGAAATTTATACAGATGATATTAAGTGCAATATTGTATGACACTAACATAATGCCATACGAGTATTTTAAAAAAAACATTATTCATTTTAAATTTAAAAACGTATTTGGTATTTATTTTCGCAACACCACTCGAACCACGTACATATCAAATAGAATACTGTACAAACAAGAACTCCACTCAAATACAACGGTAACGTTTTTGAAGTACATTTATTTCAGTAAATTAATGTAAACACGAGTCTTTTAGATCCGCCTCATTATATATTGAAGATGGGGAGGTTACGTAGAGTGAGCATTTGTTTCTACGTAATGTAGTGGTAGAGCGCGGAAAAGTTTAAATGTGTTTAAAAGTGTTCGATGCTTTTAAAGTGTGTGAAGTGTTCGTTCGTTTAAATTAAAATGTACAAATAGATATACATATTAATACCAATATTGAACATGATTATTATTTATACATACATATGTATAATAAAATTATAACCGAGTTACGTCTGTATATGGGTGATATTTAAGAACGATGAAATTTGGCACAGCGATGGACTATGATTTAGATTAAAAGATAGGCTACTTTTATCCCGGAAAAATGTACGGTTCCCGAGGGAAAGATATTATAATATCCAGTGATCGGACGAAGTCGCGGGCATAAGCTATTTATCTATATTTTGATTGATGTAATAATTTATTAATATAATTAATAATTAATTATCTTTTATCCACTATCTTTAAAACAGATCAATAAGGAATACGACCAATGTTTTCGTAACTAATGACTGAAACACGCACTTTGTAGATGATAGCTACTCTAAGGGAGGTTCCCTTTGACTCTCCTCCCTTAAACCTTGGATTAAGGAGCTCAACGCCGTCTCTTTGCATAATTATCAACTTAATCAAGTGGATAAAAAAATCAATTTGTTCTACACCTTGAATTAATTTTAAGTATCATTTGTGATGTAAACGAAAAAGATCTTAAATTATGATAAATACTTTGAGATTTTTATAATGTTGGTAATATAGAAACAGTACTAGTATGACGCAGTCTTTTTGTTATTTTTTTACTTATTACTTTCGATTGTAAATTGCTGATTTAGAAAACAGTAACACTATAATAAGAAACATGTGAATTAAATTAAATTAGATGAAATGATAAAAATAAGTCTACTTAATAGTTACCTGAAGGTTAATATACCCATGTATAAAGTAATTACATATATTTAAAAAAAAACCACACAATATAAGACGTCGACAACGGTCGTCGGCGTTACCGACTAAAATCAACGTGAGTTAGCCGTGTATTACACTAGTTATGTCTTCAATGATATAATATAAGACACTTATATTGTGTGGTTTTATTTTAATTTATTACACAAAATACACGTCAAACTTATAAGACCCGTCATTTTGCACCAGGGGTTAAAACATAGCTAAGGAAATTCTCAATTAAAGTCACTTTCTAACAAAAAAGAATTATCTAGATCGGTTCACCCGTTTGGGAGTTATGATTAACAGAAAGAAAGACACGCACACACACCGGTCAAACTTGTAACTCCCCTCTTTTTGCGTCGGGGGTTCAATATGAAGCATTTTCTTGCTTTTCTTCATAATCGTATTACTCATTATACGTATTAATCTGTTAAAAATTGTTTCACTGCAACATCATTAGGCTAATTTTTCATTAAGTAACGTACTAAAGTGTTTGAAGAATCTTAACGTTGCATAACTCATTGAATAGCAATTACCCATAGTATTCAGATACACCTATAGTACCCATATATAAGCTCATAAGTACATAGTTGGCCATAAAATGAAGAGATAAATTGTAAGCCTGGCCTCTACCTTGATAAGTGCCACTCGCTTCTCGATTTATCTCCGATCCCGATTCGGATTGGTTCCACGGCCATTTTGGTAAGATTAATACCAGATTACGTATTTAGTATTGCCAAAATTGAGATTAATCATTGTGAATTTTTGATAAATTTTACTGTTTTTAATATGAATATTTTTTAAGTGAACGAAGCGACCTTATTCTTTCTTATAACCATTTTTAATGTACACTTTAGAGAAAAACTATATACATATTTTTAGGTTTGGGATTTAACATAGTAAAGTCTAGATACAGACACGCTTTGACTCTGCCTCCTTAGTAGACAGAGTCAAGAGTCCCAGACCACACTTAACAATGTCTAAATCATCTATATACATTTATAAATCTCTTCCGTTACTGAGTGACTGAGTAATAGACAACACACAGCCGTAACTACTGAACCTGAAATTTGGCATATTTGTTCCTTGGAGAGTGTAACGGTGCACTAAGAGAAGATTTTTGGAAATTCCACCCAGAAAGGTGTGAAAAACTTTTATATAAATGTTAATCTATACAGGCAAAGCCGCGGGCAAAAGTGTATACATAAAAATGAAAATCACTCGCTCATCACGAAATTTCAGAAATTTAGACGTAGGTGCTTGGTAAGACGGGATTATGCGAAGTTCCTACAGGATTGGTAATTATAGGACGCCAGTGTAGCCGCGGGAAAAAGCTAGTACATTTAAAGCTAAACGTTTTGATAGTATACTAGTAAAATCAACGCACGCCCCAATCTATCACGGGGAGTGTTCTGAAGAGTTGTTCGTGTTAATATCCGCTGTAGAATTCCTACACCGTACTACCCGTCGCAGACTCAAGTTTCATACATTCCGTCTGGACGAATGGCGGTCGACCACCGTACATTTTCAAAGAAATTTACACCACGTACTTCCGGACCAATACGACATCGGAACCTTCCAGAAAAGAGCGTATAAATCCCTTAAAGGCCGGCAACGCTCCTGTGACCGCCCGTCTGTTGCAGCTGTCTATGGGCGGCGGTGATTACTTAACATCACGTGACCCGCCTGCTCGTTTGCCTCCCTCTGCCATAAAAAAAATATGATCTACGAAATTTAAGCAATTTTAACAAGATCACAAAGAGAGTGTATTGTATCCTAATCAAAGGGGATAATGCCACTAAAATGTTGGGTTAATTTTGAACAGGCTTATGTCTGGGACTCATAAACATCGGATCATTATGTTGACAGTTTTGCAAAACTCATCCCTCTATTTTAGTCGTTAGAGGGGACGTCTTCTCTTTTAATTCCTAAAATTGACTACAATGTAAGGCCATCTTTAGAATACGGATACAGTATCATGTCTTTATCCCTAACGGGGTAGACAGAGCTAACAGTCGCGAGAATCGAAGGCCACACTTAGCAAAATAATGGACTTATCTGTGGCATGGAGATTGAGAAATAGTGACAGGTTGCTAGCCCATCGCCTATATTATTTTAAGCTCTTGCCCTTGATTGACTTTTACAATCTGAGTGGGAAGAGTAGCAGTTGTTATATTCTATGTTTTTCTTTCGCTCCCAAATTATATAATTTTTGGCATAAACAATTTTATAGTTAGGTATGTTGTTCAAAGAAATACGCAATTATTTACTGCTAGAAGTTATATCCATAAATATAAATTCTTTAATATTTGTACATGTAAATTTATTGTTTTTACGCTGTACTGTTATTAAGATGACGAAAATCAATTTGTTTTGAATCCCAAAAATTGGCAAACATTACAACATCCTACCATTTAGTTGAATCATAGTATTTTTTTTTTTGTGGTATGGAGCCACTACTTGTAGTCGTGTGGAGCCTGCTGCTTGCTTTGTTAGCCAGCAGCATGAATGGGCCGGCTCGTCCGGGGAAGCACCACACTCCCACAGAAGACCGATGCCTGAATGGTCGCTATCAGCCGCGATGCTCCGTCCGGTGAGTGGGAGAGTCGGAGGCCCAACTCCCCCGCCCTCTCCTTTCGGAGAGGGTGGGGAAGTTGGGCC
>JADGIL010012132.1:3478-16963 GCA_020352625.1 Cactoblastis cactorum | reverse complement strand
ATTTTTGTGATTCATATTCTTCTGCGAATTATCTTTCATAAAAAATATGTCTCATTCAATAAACAGATGGGTGTAGGTCGTTTCAAATACGTATCTTAGACCATTGAGCGAATCGGTCGAAGTGAAAGCGTCTGTGTTGTCGCGCAGACACGTCGTTCGAGTCCGGCGTGTCGGACGACTACGCGGTGCCGCCCGACGCGGCGTCGCGCGGCAGCTCGCCGCCGCCCGCGCTGCCGCGCGCGCCCGCCGCAGACTCGCCGCGCCGGCTCGACGCCCTGGAGAAGAGCGGCCACCTCGCCAAGCTCGGCGGCAAGCTCAAGACCTGGCGGAAGCGATGGTGAGACGAGGCGCCCGTTATTTTTGATCCCCGACGCGAAAGGAGGGATGTTTTGTTATGTTGTGTAAAGAGTATGATGTCCAAATTAGAAGTTAACTGAAACGTTTTTAAGAATTTCGTAATGACTAAATTAGTGACTATTATACATATAGATAACTGTAGCTTTCGCCTGCGACTTCACCTGCGTAAATTAACTTTAATGAATGGGCCAGCTCGTCCGGGGCAGTACCACATCCCCACAGAAGACCGACGCCTGAACGGCGGCTATCAGCCGCCATGCTCCGTCCGGTGAATGAGAGAGCCAGAGACCCAACTCCCAAAGCCCTCCCCAAATGAGGAAGATGGAGACTTTTTAAAAGCCGGCAACGCTTCTGTGACCCGACGAGTATTACAGTTATCTGTAGGCAACGGTGATCACTTAACATCACGTGACCCGCCTACTCATTTGCTTGCTTCTTATATAAAAAAATGTTAAAAAAATCATCCCCTTGGATAGAATTTCTGAAAATCATCTCTTAGTGCTCCCCCACACTCTCTCCAAGATACATACATGCCAAATTTCAGCTACTTGCGTTCAGTGCGTTGTCTGTCAGCCAGTAACGGAAAAGTTTTATATCTAAGTAATCTCCTAAGCTATCGGATATATTTCAATAATTCTTTCATCATTAGAAAGCTACACTATCCGAGATTGCTATAGGCATATATTTGTTTTAAAATAAAGTAGTTCTAAGTAACAAACCAAATTCGACGCGAGCCAAGTCGCGGGCAAAAGCTAGTACAGATATATAGATTGAGTACGTAACAATGTCGTATCTGTCGACGAAGGTTCGTGCTGAAGAACGGCACGCTGTCGTACTGGAAATCGCAGTCGGAGGTGGGCCGCAAGCCGCAGGGGCAGATAGCGCTGGGGGAGGCCTGCAGGATCTCCAGGAACGACGGCGCCGCCACCTTCGAGATCCACACCGGCAGCCGCACCTACTACCTCACCGCCGACAGCGTCGCCACCATGGAGGACTGGATCCGGGTGCTGCAGGTATACTTCTTTTTTATGAAAGAGGGAGGCTAACGAGCAGGTGGGTCACATGATGTTAGGTGATCACCGCCGCCCATAGACACTCGGGGGTTCACAGATACGTTGCCGGCCTTTGAGTATATATTGCTTTTTGATGGTTCCGGTTACATACCAGAATCAAAGTATTTACTCAGAAATTTACCCTCCCCCTCTCCTCCCTTCCACCCACCTCGTGCGTCCGCGCGGAAGAATACGCACGTCAATATTCAATAAACATTAATATCTACCCACCCACCTACTTCATCAATCCCGACAACGTCGCCACCATGGAGAATTGGATCAGAGTGCAGCAGGTACTACTGTATACTTTCGTACAAAAATGAGCGTTATAGTCTTGTACTACTTGTAAATTTAGAAGACGCCATTATGCCTTGATTACCCTGAGATTTTTTGAACAATCTCGTTGAATACTCGAACGTGCAAAGACGCCATTTTGATTTTATTAACCTGAGATTTACGAAATCATGTTCATTTCTCAGAACGTCCAAAGACGCAACGCCACCAAGCTGCTGCTGAGCAAGGAGGACAACAAGCCGACGCTGCAGGGCTGGCTCACGAAGGTCAAGAACGGCCACGCCAAGAAGAGCTGGTGCGTGCTCATCGGCAAGATGTTCCTCTACTACAAGTCGCCTGGGGACCAGGTAACCGCCGTCCGTGTGTCTTTAAACCTATTTCAGTAAATACTATTTTTGACTGCCAAGTCAATGTATGCCTTGTGATCCAGATGTCGTGGGTTCGAATCCCACTGGAGATAACTTTGTCAAAAAATAAATTTTCTGTATACAAGTTATGTCTGTCCGGTGAGTGGGAGAGCCGGAGGCCCAACTTCTTCTGCAACGCTTCGGCAACGCTTCTGTGACCTCGCGGGTGTTGCAGGAGTCTATGGGCGGCGATGATCACTTAACATCACATGAGCCGCCTGCTCGTTTGCCTCCATCTTACATAAAAAAATGAATGAAGGATGTTTGTTGTGTCAGAACCCGGCGGGGCAGATCAACATGCGTGATGCGCGAGTGGAAGACGTGGAGCACGTTTCGGACTCTGACTCCGAGGACAAGGCCGATGACCGCACGCTCACTGTCGCCATCTACCCGCAGCACCAGGTAACGAGCGCACGCTCACCGTCGCCATCTACCCGCAGCACCAGGTAACGAGCGCACGCTCACCGTCGCCATCTACCCGCAGCACCAGGTAACGAGCGCACGCTCACTGTCGCCATCTACCCGCAGCACCAGGTGACGAGCGCACGCTCACTGTCGCCATCTACCCGCAGCACCAGGTAACGAGCGCACGCTCACCGTCGCCATTTAAAGTGTCAGATTGACGCTTCGATTCGCTTCGACTCTGCGCTAGTATGAATTGACCCTACATCTATAGCTAATATAAGTATTTTCATTATTTTGAAATAAATTGTCTGCTAAAGCTTCTTTTTTTATTATTTAATTGAATTCGTCATCCCGTATTTTAAAAGAATTAAATTAAAGCTGGCCTATTCCCAACCGCAGAATATACCACCACTTCCGCCAAGAAATCCACAATGGTACCTGTGATTACTGTCGCAGTTCTAATTTAATTACTACCTACCATTGAAAGGTGAAACTGTTGATACGACAAAATATGCAGGGTCCGACGTACCTGCTGTTCGAGAGCAAGGCGGACAAGGACTCGTGGCTGTACCACCTCACGGTGGTGAGCGGCGCCGCGCTCAGCCAGGGCACCGCCTTCGAGCAGGTCGTGCAGAAGCTCATGGAGACCGACGGCGACCCCAGTCAGTACATATTTACGTGGCGTGACGTCACACAACAGAAACCAGTCGGTTTTATGCATTTATTACATTTTATTTATTGCTTAGGGTTACGAAACCAAAGGGTAAAAGGAACCCTATTATTATTAGCAGGTCGTGCAAAGGCTCATGGAGACCGACGGCGACCCCAGTCAGTACAGCCTTTTTTTATATCAGAGAGAGGCAAACGAGCAGGCGGGTCACGCGATGTTAAATGATCACCGCCGCCCATAGACAACTGCAACACCCGCGGGGTTACAGAAGCGTTGCCGGCCTATAAAAAAAATTTTTTGTTAATAAAAGATTTAAAAAACCAAATCTCTTACTTGTTTGATATATCATTCTTTAATTTCTTGTTGTAATTTCCAGATTGCGTGTTATGGCGACATCCAACGTTGCTGTATTCCAAAGAGAACATCACTTCGCCGCTCACTTCACTCAACTCCGAGGCACTGCAGGCTGAGGCGTTAAAATTATTTAAGGTATGATAATTTAAAGACATTTATTATTTAAATTTTGAATTCGAAACGTCGCATTCATGTTACAGATCCAAAATGTTAACGTGCTAAAAATATAGTAAATATTTATGATAAGCATGGCAATATTGTCTATTCTAGATATTTTTAAAACCTAATGTGGACAGTGTTGTAAAAATACAAAAAGGAGATTTTATCTTTCATTTTACACTAATCTTTAGCTCTGTTTTCACGTGAAAGACGGACAAATTAACAAACATATCATTTATTATATTAGTATCAATTTTGATGAAGATAAAATATTGGTTGTTAAAAATTTGCAAAAAAAAAAAAAAAACCAACTGGTTTGAAGGTATTTCTGGACGGCAATTTCCCTTCGCATGCAGCTGTTCATGTCGGTCGCAGTCGAACAAGCGGGCATAAAGTACCACGTGGTTTTGGCCCAGAACGTCCTGCAGCAGTGTCGGGATCTCTGCTCGATTCCCATAACTTTAATTTCTTATAGCCATTTTTTATATTATTTTCACTCGATCACAATCATAACTTTTTTTTTTTTTTTATTTTTACAATTTTGACTTGTAATCTATTACAAAAATATTAAAAAAAATTGATCATTAAGCCCTTCCGGCATAATAGGGACCACCCCTGCTTGAGTTCCCTTCGGCATTTCTTCTCAGCAGTGGTCGTTCCGAAATGCTGGTAGTGTATAGCTTGAGTGAGATTTAAATATTTAATTATTGGTGACGTGAAAAAGTGCCTGTGAAGGTTTAATTTCTGAATAAATATTTTGATTTTGATTTTTGATTTTGGGAGGTGGCGGAGCTCCAGGAATTGTTGTTGTTATGAATTAGCAAAAACTTCAAATTTCCCTTCATAGTGCGTCCAGCTGTTCATGTCGGTCGCAGTCCAACAAGTGGGCGTAAATTATCATATGGGTTTTGCCTAGAATGTCCCGCAGCAGTGCCTGGAGGTGGCGGAGCTCCAGGAATTGTTGTCGTTATGAATTAGCAAAAACTTAAGGCATGATTGGACATCCCAAGGCGCCCTCCCAATGGCCGGACGGAAGCGCTGGGCGGGTTTTAGTGGGTAGGCTGGCGCACTCGGCGTCAGGAGTCCCACAGTACTCTGGGTGGAGACCCAGGGTCCCTTAACTGGGTTTCCTTTCCAATAAAAAAAAAGGC
This sequence comes from Cactoblastis cactorum, assembly GCA_020352625.1. Taxonomy (NCBI): domain Eukaryota; kingdom Metazoa; phylum Arthropoda; class Insecta; order Lepidoptera; family Pyralidae; genus Cactoblastis; species Cactoblastis cactorum. The sequence goes on along the minus strand of JADGIL010012132.1, from coordinate 12,114 downwards.
ATGATTGGACGGCGATTTCCCCTCGCAGTGCGTGCAGCTGTTCATGTCGGTGGCGGTGGAGCAGGCGGGCATCGACTACCACGTGGTGCTGGCGCAGAACGCGCTGCAGCAGTGCCTGGAGGTGGCGGAGCTGCAGGACGAGCTGGCGGCGGTGCTGGCGCGGCAGACGACGCCGCACGCGGCCAAGCACGGCGTGCAGGTAACCGCGCTGCACCCGCTGCACCCGCTGCCCGCCCGGACCGCTAAGCTAAACGTTAAGGCCGCTAAGCTTAAGAATGTAAGTCACCCGTTACGATTTATCACTTTTTACAGCTTCGATAGACGGCTAGACTCACAGTTCCGAGTGTAAACGATGTCTTTTTATACTTCTTCTGCTTAAATCCACGATAAAAATTAGATTTAGATGCCGAAACAGAAGTAGCCACTTCAATAAAGATTACGACTGCTGAAATCGTTTCGAGAATGTTCCATTTTCAGAATCGCGTACTGGAAAATAATTCTTAATTGGTTGTAAGTTGAAACCGTGTCAAACCAACGAGACTAGTGGAAGACTGCTTATTTGTACGCGATGAACAGTGTTGTGTCGAAGACACTTTTTAGTGGGATTGTGAGTCTAATTGTCTATCGTTTGTCTATGTCTTTCTGTTGTTTTTTTTTTTGGGAGGATGGTTCGTCTCGGAATGGGAGGTGATGCCTCGGGATCATATGTTTTTTGTGAATATTACTACTTTAATTATAAAAGGAAAATACTACATCATGATGTTTCTCATACATTTTTATTTAAATCTTGTTTTTTTTTTTTGGCACGTAGTACGTGCGTACGTACGTATGTACGTACTGTAGTTATAATAAGTAATATGAATGAAAACTATTTCCACGATGCAATTTATTTGCGTGTAATAATAATTATTGCTTGGGAATCTTTCGTAATTTGACGGATATTTGTAAAAAAATTATTGACAACTAAATATTTAATTTACACGCGTCACCTCCCACTCCTAGAAACTTAGATAAAATGTTTCTGTAATACGTTCCGATAATCACAACACAATTTAATTATACAATAAGTACATATAATATGTTAGTAAAATTGCCTGAAAAAGATAATTGAAGTTACAGAACCATTTATTAGGTATGTTTTTTTTTGTTGACAATGGACAACTTTAGTGAATGTCTAATTCACTGAAGTCGTTCCAATAAAAACTAAATAGAAAAGGCATGGCTTTTGGTGTTACTTTAAGTAACAATTCCTACAATATTATTTCAAAAAGCCAAAAAAATATAACCAAAATATTCACTAAACAAAATCTATGTTTACAACAGAAAATACACTATATTTTTAGAAGAGAAATATCTTAATATATAAAATATAAACCACCTTAAAGCTTAATTTTATTCGCTTCAGCTAAGCTGTGCTTCCGAGCTTTTCTCATATGTCATCATAATCACGGGTTCTTAACTTCGCATTCACATGTACTTAGTTGTATCATTATATCTCGTGCTATTTTACATTTTATAACGTATAGCTCACATTAAGGTGATTAAAAAATTAATTAATTTTTTTCGTATTTGTAACTATACTGAACAGTTTTCTTTATCAATAAAGAAATATACATTTCTTTTTAAACTCCTATACTCTTATTGACGACCTTCGTGGTGTAACGGTTAATGCAATTGACCGATGCTCACGGGGTCTCGGGTTCGATCCCCCGTCAGGTCACGATGGAAAATGATCTGATTGGCCTGAGTATTGGATGTTTATCTATATATGTATTTATTATAAAATATAGTATCGTTGAGTTAGTATCCCATAATACAAGTCTCGAACTTAGTTTGGGGCTAATTCAATTTGTTTGTTTCGTCCCTATGTACGAGTATTTTTATATATTTATTTATATCGATAGAGCCGTCTATTGATTGGTTAAACTAAGGAAGTAATATATTTATGTCGAAATTAACTTATTACAAAAATTTTGATATTTATCTAAACCCACTGTTTTTCTTGTTTGTACATATTATTATTATTATATATAATATTGTACACATTAAACACAAATAAATACTTTATTTCTTCTTTTTTTGATGATGTAAGGTAACATTTACGTACATATTCCCATAAAAATCTTTAAATTGAAAACACCTTATACAAAATTTTAACGAGAAAGAATTGAGTAATTGAAAGAGTTATTCTCAAATGTACATCAAATTTTACTATTTTTTTAAAGCCTTTTATAAATGTACTTTGAGAATAAATCTTTAAGAATCTTTTTTTTAATTTACTCACGTAAATACACATTGTACAAACAGCTTTTACTAACATTGATTTGCGTAAATATATGTAAATATACACTAACAACCCATTATAATTATAAGTAGTTAATAAGCTTTGAGTGTTGCCACTGTCCCGAACGCTACGTGATGTGATCATTTTGGAATTTGTGAATGTGACAATTGGCTTCATTGAAATGCAAAATTGTTCTTAAATTACAAGGGTATAATGTACAAATTGGCTTGTAACATGGTAAGAGGCGGTTATTCCAATTTGATCTTTATGTTATGGCGACATTGAAATGTTTAAAATGTATGGTTTGATAAAACGCGGTGTCGAAATTTTTAGTTCAAAAGGCAACTTGACAATATCTTTTTTAATTTTAATAATTAATTGAAATGAATAATAAAGTTTTAATTAAAAAAAGGAACATGGCTGCTTGTTGCTATCTGACAAGTCTAAATATTGCAGCGATCGTAGCAAAATAAAAGTCGCCAATTGTGTAATCAAACCATCTTGTGTAAATGATTTTGTTGCGAAAACGTCAAAATATTTTGACATGTTATGACGTCATAACGCGAAACCGCTTTCTATAAAAACCATAGACTAATTCGACATCACTTTTTTTACCAAAAAGTTACATGCATTTAGTAAATTAGTTTAACCTAGTAACCATAATTCATGTATTCATTGTATAAAAAATATTAAATGGTTCTTTTTATGTCGTGTTTTACGAACGCACTTTTTAAAGTACGTTCGCATTTGATATAGTTACTAAACGCGCTAAGTCCATGCTAACTTTCCCATAAGAATGTTGCCATAACAAAAAAATAAAATCGGTTTGTTTCGTTGCGAACTTTCAAATGGAATGTTGGTGTAAATTTTTCCCCATGTTATTTTTTTTTTTACCGAAGTTATCCAAGAATGTCTGATCCCGCCCCCTAGACTTAGGGAATGTTTCCATCTTTTTATCATCCATACTCTATCATAGCTAGTGTTTCCTTCGCACTCTTCGATCTCCTTTGTACAAGGTTGATGTTGCATCTTAGTCTGTTTGTAATTAAATTATTACCCGTGTGTAAACTCCTGATATTGCGGGAGGTAAGTGTTTAGGAGTAAACAACATGTTAGAAGTATAACTGCATAATAAAAAAAAATCAAATTTTAAATCACACAAATTGAGTTAGCCCGAACTAAGTTAGGACTATTATGGGATACTAACTCAACGATGTTATATTTGAGAGATACTATATATAAGATCCAGGCGAATCAGTAAAAGATTACTGACCGGATTACGAACCCGTGACCTCGAGATTGAGACGCAAGGACTTTACCACTGTGTCGACGAGCCTGTCGAAAGTATCAAGTCACAATTACTCATTTTGTTAGCAATAAACGGGTTCGTCAGTTTATTTTGCCATCAGATGACGCAAGTTGAAAATAATGTCAAACTGTCATTGGAATTAGACAGTTGACATTAAATGTCAAATGATTGACCAATTACTATTAGTTTGAGATGGCGATAGCTAAAACACCAAAGCAGTTTAATTCGTTATTGTAATAATAAATATCCGTTTTTGAATAGATTAAAATATTAGGGATTTTTTTAATTCCTAAATACAGTTATCTAGAGTTGAATTTAATATTTAAAAATAAACGTGGATACTTTTAGATTAATTAATAGAATCAGACGTTAATTTGCGATCTGATGATTGAAGATGCGAATTTCGTGAAAATATTGATTTCCAAATTATTTAATACTAGCTAATGCCCGCGACTTCGTTCGATGATTACCTACTGTTACCTACTATAAATTATATCCCTCGGGAACCTTACATTTTTCCGAGATAAAAAGTAGCCTATGTTTTAATTAGTTGTCCATCGCTGTGGAAAAATTTCATCCAGATCTGTCCAGTAGTTTTTGTGTGATGCGCGTACAAACATACAGACAGACAGACAAAAATTCTAAAATCAATCGTTTTGGCTTCTATAGGCCCTATAAAGAGCTCCTGTATATGTTTTTCTTAAATATCTCCCATGTACAGACGCAGCTCAGTTACAATTTTGTTATATGTATAGATAGAATAGAAATAGCATTTGATAAGTAGAGATGGCGCTCAAAGTCAAATCAAAGTCAATAAATAAGTTGCATTGACATTATTCGAAAGTTAACTTGTAATAAGTATTGATGAATTGGAATTTATGCAGTTATACTTAAGATCGTCCTTTGTAAAACCTGTAAATATTTACTGGGTGGGATGTCCAGTGTCCATGGGAAACTGGTGAAACTGACAATAAAGCACAAACATACACACACCATCAACGCACACGCACTAATTAACGGGTTCCTAGTTTATTTTTTTTCTATCTACATATAATTGTTGGATTAAATGGGATAATTGTTTTAAACGCAGAATTTCCAAACTAACTGACACCGCCATCCATCTCTGACCACCACAAAATATTGAGGCAAAGGCGAATAAGTTTAATAAATTAGAAAAAAAAAACTAAATATAATATTGCCATGCTTTTGCAAGTTTTACATTGATTCTTAAGGATTTTTCACATCTAAGTAACTCGGATAGTCATTTGAATTTAAAGATAGGTAAAGGTGGTGTAATGAAATTTTAATTCTTAAAAAATAGAGACATTCAAATAATAATTGAGTGTAATTCCAAAAATTGTAGACCTTTTGATTCAAAATAAGTTAGTCATTTTTTTTTTAATGACTTCACATTTTAGCATGTTTTCAATGATACGTTAAAAACTATTTTCTAAGACTAGTTTCTTCTGGAAAATGTCGTTAAAATTTTTCCGAGATAGCTTGTATGTATAATAATATTGTAAAATTATGCAAACCTTTATATAGATATGATATGTTAGCCTTTATATACATACAATGATGAACATATTTTTATATTGATTTAAACATTAATAAACCAAAAAAAGCGTTATTTTTCAAACTAAGACGAAACAACTTCACTCCAAAAACAAACAATAATAAACTTCTTACTCATTAATCACGTCGACACGTCGAATTATTTTATTTATTTATAAAAACACATACAGACGATACATCCAAGGCTTGTCAACATAAGAATTAGGCAGTACTCATTATTACGGAATAAAGAATTAGACAGTACTCATTATAACTGAAAAAAACTACAACACAAAATTCCCACCCGAGTAACAACGAGCACAGCGTAGAATAGATCAGAAGAAGCCCCCCGTTACACTGGAGACCACCAACATTTCATTTGTTCAGCAACTGCTGCTGTGCGCGACACAGTCGCTGTTCACTTGCGACACGGGCGCGTCGTCCGTCGGCGGCGACAACAAGAGCGGCGACATGCAGCCCAACGCCGCCGGCTCGCCTAGCTCCATACAGGTAACGCGCGGAGGAAAATCTAGAAGTACTTTCTAAGCCTAGTACTAGGTAGTACTTTCGAAGCCGATTTTAAACATTTCGTCCCTATAATAAAAAAAAAAGTCATCATCTGCCTGCCCTGCTCCCATGTTATTTGGGGTCGGCGCAGTATGTCTTATTCTTCCATACTCTTCTGTCGCTCGTCAAAAGGTCAAAAAAAGTATAGGTTTAAATTACTTAAATAAATTCTAACGTCAGTTAGTATGAATGGCCTAAACATCAGCCAGCCAGTTAATTAAATATTGTTATACTTTACGGCCACTAGTTGAATGCCGCCCTTTAGTTAAGAGGTTAAATAACGGCTAATTCAACTAGTTGGGTGCGGCATAACTATGCGATTTGTATGACAAATAAAATTGACAATATTTCATTTTTTCGTCTATAGATTTTTTGATGTTATTTGAAACTAGAAAGAAAAATAAGGTAGCCATATTTTTTTAATTTTATAAAATATGCAAGTTTTCATATAAAAATTTTAATTTTTAATTCTGGCCCATTCTAAAAAGATGTAAGCGACTTGTAACGTCACGAAATCGGTATTATATGAAAAGAAACAGTGCGTGGTTTTGGAAAAACATGAAACACTGACATCTGCAACTTGTTTTCACGTTAACAATTGTAATGATTTTTTAAAATATTCTTTTACGGCTCTGGACCATAGTCCTTACTAGCCAAAAGACATAAGTCTAGTGTGGACCATAATCGTGACGTCACAATGTATTTTCAGTTTTTTTTTTCTTCAAAATAAATGGACATAAAATATATTATATTTTTTTTTTGTACAGGGAATGATAACCAAGAAATGGTATTTTTTATTTTAGTTGTTCTGAAAAGTGAAGTATTGTCAATTTAAAAACATCAGGTTTAGATGTGAAATAGTGTTCCTAATGTAGCCTTTCCAATAAAAATATCGAAGTATGCGACATGAGCATGTGTCCACATCCCTATCGACCCCTCCATGTACAATCGAATACACCGTTAGTGTTGCCATTTAAGGGTTAAAAAATAACGCCCTTTTTTGTCTCTTAGCACTGCAATGCGTTCCATACAATTATCTTGAAGAACCGGAACAAACATTATTTTTCATATGATGTTAACAATACAAGGCTCAGAATATTTGTATGTTACATGCTCATGTTTATAATATGATGAATTAATTTTGTAATAAAGCATGTCATGAAGCCAATCAGTCGTTCATAAACTCTTTATCGTTTAATAATATGAGAAAGGTAATAAAGTTTTATCGATTTAATAACAAAGCTTATAAAATAAGAGGTACTGAAAATTGGTAATGACAGTGTAAGTTTTACATATTTAAATATGGCAACATTTTTATGAGCATTAAGAAAGACACTACTTTCTATTTCAGAATCACGCTCTTCGCTGTTGCATAGCGTGAAAAAAAGTAGTAATCCACTATAATGATATCGTCATTCAGTCAAAGATGAGTTTACTAATATAGATTGAGAAACAGTTAATTATTTTAAACTTTACATACCCTGTCATTTCGAATTTGAAGCCGCGAAAATATAAGGCAAAATTGCTACATTTGAACGAACAATCGATCCCAAAGGCAACCTGCCTGTTCTCTGATGTCCTATAGCCTCACGCCCGGACTGGAGAGTGCTAGTCAAAAACAAAGTTTTTGATTTTGAGCTGTGTCGTCAGTCTGAGCTAGACTTGAGACGCGACGAACTGAAAGGCCGACGGTGATCAGTTACAATTATAATAAAGGTGTGCTCACGAGCCTGCAATGTGCACGGACCTTCTCAAAGAAGATTGGCTACTGTAGCCATATAAGAGCACACCAGAGACAATTATCTGCGCGGAGTTGAAGTAGTCGCCGTGAGCGAAATCGGTCAGGAGCAATCACCATTGTGGGTAACATTTCGAAAAATCTAGACGATTGCGAAACGGTTCCAGGCGCCGCTCCTCTCCGTGGACTGTAAGAGCAATCCCCCGACGTACAGCTTCGTGCAGGGCTGGCAACTGCTTGCCCTGGCTGTCAGTCTGTTCGTGCCGCGCAATAACCGACTGCTGTGGTACCTGAAGCTGCATCTCAGCAGGCACGCCGACTCCAAGTGAGTTGAAGAATATGTATAACAGTACAATAAGTTTTGTACCTTATTTAAGTATTTTATTTATAAGATTGTGGAAAAGAAATTTGAATTGAACAGACGGACGGACTTAATAAACTTTTTTCGGATATAATAGTTTTTTTGTAGCTTGTACTTTTATATTTAATAAATAAATAGTAAAATGACGGTTTAAAAGTGCTAACATTTGGCTTGCTTGTATGAAAATCATTTTAATACTGATTTTTTGACATGAAAAGAAAAACTAGTGACGGACCACAAGCACCAGCATTGTTTTCGTTCCCGTGAAAATAGTGTAGCCCGCTTGACAATTGGACTATTTTACACTGAAAGAATATTTAGAATCACCAAACAAACAAACTCCTCTACTTTGTAAGCTCTCACTCGTCAAGAAATCTCATGAAACTGCAACTACTAAGGGTCTTAAATTGTGCACGGGGGTGCCTTTTAGTACAAAGATACTCGCTAAGGCGGGATTATGCGAAATTTTGCATGAAAATGGAATTCAAAAGACGAAAGCGAAACCGCGGGGAAAGCTAGTATCGGTATATAAGTAAACGCGTGGCGTTTGCGCAGAACGGAGTGCGGCAAGTACGCGGCGTACTGCGCACGCGCGCTGGAGCGCACGCTGCGCAACGGCGGCCGCGAGGACAAGCCCTCCCGCATGGAGGTGCTCTCCATCCTGCTGAAGAACCCCTACCACCACTGCCTGCCGCACGCGATCCCCGTCCACATGCTCAACAACACCTACCAGGTCACTTATTAAATATTTGTTTATTTCACGTATTAGATCACGTATTACATATTTATTTTCTTTGGACATTTTTTTTGTGGTACGGAGCCA
>JADGIL010012127.1:0-10629 GCA_020352625.1 Cactoblastis cactorum | reverse complement strand
ATTATGAATGTCTAATTACTGACTAAGAACATTACTTACAATCACGAACTAAAATGTATTAGTGTGACCTAGATCAATTGAGATCATCAGCATAGTGTTTCTGTATCGATACGCCGATTCTTAGATCGATTACTGTATCGATATCTTGCGGCCTTGTTTCATGAATGGGCAGAAAGTTTATTGTTTCAAATACCAATCAATCATAGAGTCGATTTGTGTTCTATACGAGTTTTCGTAATTCTTTAACGATATACGATTCAATAATAACCGCTGTAAACCATATACATATGAGTTAGATTTGATTAATTTTGATTGATGTAGGACCTTTAGGCCAAAGAGCCTTACATATTGGGGCGTATAAAATAATAATGTTTCGAAAAACAAACCATATTTAGAATGATACTTATGCAAAGCACAGTTTATTACAAAAAACGGTCAAGTGCGAGTTAAACTAGCGCATGAGGGGTTCCGTACCATTATGTATATAAAATGGTGACAAACACGTTGTTGTATGGGAACCCCACTTCATTATTTATTTTATTTCTTCGTATTCGTTATTATAGTGGCAACAGATATACATCATAAGTGAAAATTTTGATTGATTGATATCACGGTTCATGAGATGCCTGGACACAAAGACAGACAGATCGACACAAAGACAGACAGGCTGACGGACAGCGATTCATTCTTAGTAATATTTTCACTCTTTGTTTATGGAATCCTAAAAAAAATTATGTGAGCTTTTCAAATTATTGTCATAAAATTTTATAATATTGATGTGTAGTTATATTTAGTTTGATCATTTTTAATTGTAAAGGACTAAATACATTTTATTTTTATTTTTTTCTCAAACGAGCAGGCGAATCACGTGATGTTAGGTGTTTCGGAGATATTGCTTACAAATAAACAACAACAGTTTGTTTAAAGTACCTATTACATATTACGAAATATAAATGCAAAATGCATCAGTTGATGGAAAATATACCTAGTAGCATCTTTTGCAATGCAGTCTTAATGTTGAATTAATTATCTAGTCAATAACGTGTAAGCCGCAAGTATAGATTACGAAATACAACATTTTAACTATTCGGTGATATGTACATAGCAATTAAATGCTCATAAAGTCTATAATAACACAATTTGTTATGATTTTTAAACGACCTCCGTGATTTTATTAAATGTAATCGTCTGCCTTAGGCCTTATGCGGTCCTAACATAGTTAAAGTATTCTGTATATATACATTTTTTTATGTAATTGGGAGGCAAACGAGCAGACGGGTCACGTGATGTTAAGTGATCACCGCCACCCATAGACACCTGCAACACCCGCGGCGTCACAGAAGCGTTGTCGGCCTTTGAAAAGCAATCCCCAAATGGGTAGGACAGGGAAGTTGGGCCTCCGGCTGATAGCCGCCATTCAGACGTCGGTCTTCTGTGGGAGTGTGGTAATCCCCGGACGAGCCGGCCCATTCATGCTGCTGGCTAAAAAAGCATGCAGCAGGCTAATACCACTACGAGATATATTTGTAATAATTTAACTATTTTTAAAAAAATATACAGAGTTATTTGTAATAATCCATTTACAGGACTAAAAAGCTAACGATGTAAACAACTTAATATGTAATTCAATTTCTGGCATAACTCAATACATTAAACAAGTAATTAAAAAAAGAAAAACCTGCGACACAATATAAAAAAACACACGTTAAACTTTATAACGCCCGTCTTTTTGCTTCAGCGTAGCTTAAAAACTTAACTCTCAAATATGTCACCTTTTTAACAAAGAAAAAATTATCCCAATCGGTTCACTCGTTTAGAAGCTATGATGGCACATATGCATAGGCACAATGATACACACACACACATTTCAAAGGCCGGCAACGCTCCTGTGACCCCCCGGGTGTTGCGGGTGTTTATGGGCGGCGGTGATTACTTAACATCACGTGACCCGCCTGCTCGTTTGCCTCCCTCTGCCATAAAAAATAACTTATAAGGCCCCTCTTTTCGCGTCGAGTGTTAATAAAAACTTATCCAATTTATTTTGTCCGCCCGTGTCATTTGTATGTCTATGTTCATTCTTAAGCGAAATGACGACATGATGCTCATATCTTAAGACGCGTAGAAATTAATTGATAACATTCTCCGATACAAGTACGTAATATTTATTTATGTATTTTTTTTATGTCAAAGGGAGGCAACCATAGACAACTGCAACACCCGCGGGGTTACAGAAGCGTTGCCGGCCTGTAAAAAAAATCCGCCCGCCCCAAATGGGGAGACGTCTCCGGCTCTCCCATAAAAATATTAAAAGTAAATCTTAACAAAATATATGAAACGTCGTAGAACAAACTTTTTAATATTAATTGTATTTTAATTGTTAATAACTCATTGATAGCTACATGATTTAACCTTCTGAGACTACTTTGTTTGAACCAAAAACATCTAACGACCTTAGCCATCGTAGCATATTAGTGGAACAAGCGGGTAGCGGAGCGGAAAGCGGAAAATTGAGGCACTAATTCTCTATCATGTAGGGACAAAACTTTCACGAAAATTATTTGAAAGTGGCTTTCTGTCATTCCATTTCAAATTATCTACAATTTTCTTTATACGTCGTAATTATTATTACTTACCATTTGCTTATGCCTATGTTTGCATTTTTATTGTTTTGTATAAAGTCTTGAAATCTTCAAGTATCTTTCTTCATCGAAGTGTCGCATCGAAAAATTTGTGAAATAATTATAACTCGATATATTTTTAACTTTTAATAAATCTGCTATAGCTTTTTAAAAACTGTAGGCAACTAAAGATTACCCATTTACATATGTATTATATAAAATCTTGTTTAGCCAAGATAAATATATTACTATTTTTATCCTGGTAACATTTTTTATTGATTATATTACTATTTTCATCTTTATAAAAAAAATTTTTATTTCTTTATTTTATCTATCTTCAATTCATTCAAACCTTAAAATTTTTATCAAACTCAATTGAATTTTAACGTCAATTAAATTTAATGTTCTAAGCACTTGCGGTTGGCTTTTACATTTGATTGTGAAGGTTGCTTTTTATATTTAATATAATCTAAAAATATATATTATTACCAATATATGTAATTATATGTTATGTTTTATTAATAAAATATTATAATTAGTACTTACATTATACGGTATATCTTATACACAAAACTATAATATTCCAGTAACTATTAAAAATGTGTGTGTGTTTTATTAGATTTCTCATTTTTTCCTGATTTTACTTTTGCTGTCTTGTCTGGATGGGAAAAAAAACTTGGAAGCTACTCTTAACGCGCAGATTGTAAAAGTCAATCAAGAGAAAGGGCTGAAATTGAAACTCTCATAGGCGATGGGCTGATAACCTGTTAATATTTCTGAATATCCATTCCTCCAATAAACCCACCATTTTGCTAAGCATGGCCTTCGAGTATCATGACTCTTGGCTCTGTCTACCTCGTAAGGGATAAAGACATGATACTGTATCCGTATATTACTTTTGTTTGAACAATAATTAGAAAAAATATATTACCTTTACAGATAACTATAAAGGATAGCCGTGGCCACTTCGTTGGGCGTTAGAATATCCTATAGCACTGCTGAATAGTGCTGTAGTTTTCTGATTCTAAAAGAAAGAAAATTGCATGATCGGCTCAGTATTTCCGATGATTAGCCCTTACAAACAAATAAACAATTTAAGTTACAAACTATACCTCTAGACAATATTATTATAGATAGAATAATTAGTCTTTTAAGTACTTTATTATCACAGTTAATCTTTGTACAATTAATCATTCATGTCTCACGACTTTTTGTCTACTCCGTCAAATAAAGACGTGTGTATTTATCAATTAATATATTTTAAATAAACTATTGAGTAAGGTTGAACTTTAGCAAATTATTAAGAGAAAATCATTTAACATTTGTAAACTTGCTAAGAATCTCCATAAATATTTACAAGTTATTAAGTGTCTAAGTTGTAATGCGACTTATCATTAACGAGATGCACAGAAATTTCGTAACACTCGAGTCTTCTTAAATTGGTCAAGTAACCTTTAACTGAGAGTGTAGCAATTTACACCACTCGGGATGTTTGTGTGATAAAATTATATTGATTAAAATCATCTCATCTAAATGCAATTAGATGTTAGCATTTTTAGGATAAAGTTCATTACATACTACAATTTGAACTTTATGTCGATAATAATAAACCATTCTTTTGCAACAATATGCTGTTGACAAAAATATGCTATTTTTTATTCAAAGTATCTTTTATTCAGTTGATAAACAGCTTCAAACTTGATGGGAAGTGGTCACGGTAGCATATGCACTAGGGTTGACACTAGATCGTTGCCGATTTTAAATAACTTTATTCACGTCCTTTTTGAAGAACAGCATGTTGTATTTCAAGCGATGTACAAAAATTTAAAGGTAGATTTTTATCCAAATATTAAAAATATTAAATAATAAAAAAATAATATATTAAAAAGCAAAAACCAGTTTTGATTATCAATTTATTTCGGGTATTAAGATATGCTTTATCGGTAATCTATTTTATTTGTGATATATTAAATATTTTATTGACAAGTAATTAAATTACAAATTTAAAAAAGCCCACAACATAACAAAACACACGTCAAAATTACCCTCTTCTTGCGTCATGGGCTTAAACATAGCTAAGAACACACTCGATTAAATCACCTTTTTTACAAAAAAGAATTATCCGAATCGGTTCACCCGTTTGGGACACTCACACATACACGCACGCGTCAAACTTATAACACTTCTCTTTTTGCGTCGGGGGTTTAAAAATAGTGTATTACAACGTTCGTTTGGAATGTAGATATGTTCCTTAGAGAGTGTTGGGAAGCACTAAGAGAGGATTTTTGGAAATTCCACTCCGAAGGGGGGAAAGGGATGTACTTTTATATGAGATAGCGCTGTCAAAGTTCATTAAAAGGCGTGATATAATCAAATTCCACGCAGGCAAAGCCATGGTTGAAAAGCTAGTATAGTATAAACCAAATGCCCACCAAACCATACGTCAAATTTAACTAGTATAGTAAGCAGTTGCAGTAAAAGAAATAAAATTTTAATTACATTACTTATCGCCTTAACAGCTCGTTAGCCTTAATTAAAATTGAGACCTTGCGATGAAATTGCAAGCAAAATATTACAAACACAACATTCAAAACTGTGTTATTTTAGTATTGTACGAACAGTTAATGACGTATATTAAATGCACGTTATGACTTTTATTTCCAGTGTATTAAAGTCGTAAATAATGCTTTTTTCAGTTTTCGTTTTTTTCCGTGTGAACAGCCTTGAATATTTTGACAAAGGTAGAAAATTGCATTTAATTATACCTCCCCTTACTAGGATTAAAAAGATATAAAAACTACTTTTTAATAATTGAGGTAAAACCGAATCACCGTTCTAATGGTTAACGTGCCTACTGCTACTCGGAGGTTCCGATGTCGTACGTCAAACTTATTTATTACACCGGGGGTTAAATAGGTTTTCTTTTTTTACATTCATGAGTTACATCATTACTAATATTTTACTACGAATATAGCTAAAATATCCACTATTAAGTACTAATATCTAATACTAATTACCGACCTTGTTGTTAGTAACAAGGTCGGTAATACAAAACGAATGATACTTATACAAGAGTTATCCCGTTTGCATCGTCATTCGTGACGCTTCAGAGCCCAAAATCCGCTAATGAAACTAGGAGAATTGGTGAGGTTGATGGTTTTCACATAGGGCGACTACCATCTGACCTCTACAACCCAAAGGGTAAACCAGAACCAATCCTAAGATAGGCTTATGCAAACGCTAGATGTGCCTTCCGAACCACGAAGTTATCTTCCTTTTCGTATAATCAGGCGATTCCAGCCTGCAATATCCTAACCAGACTATAAATAATTTTTTTACACAAAGATACCTCCAATGGGACTCGAACCCACGACTTCCGGATCACAAGGCACAAGCTTTGACCCCTGAACTTCGGAGGCAGTCATATTAATATAATAGACAAACATTAAGGACCATGCCAAAAAGCTAAGAGGATTATCAGATTAGCTCGAGCTTATTTACAAAAGTAATGAGTTTCTTGTTAATATTTATTTATAGAATTTAGAATTATAATCCACTGAGACATCTCAATCTAAGCAATAGACAAAAAACCGGCCAAGTGCGAATATATAGTATAAATAACGGCGAAAAATCACCTTCATTTTATGATATTAAATATTTGTTTTCAATATTTGTTGTTATAGTGGTAATACATCATGAAGACCTGTGTGGTGTAGCGGTTAATGTATATGACTGCTACTCAGGAGGTACCAAGTTCGATCCCCGGTCAGGTCATGATGGAAAATGACCTTTTTCTGATTGGATTGTAATATATATTATAAATATATGTATTCATTATAAATAAATTATAGTACCGTTGAGTTAGTATCCCATAATACAAGTTTCGAGCTTAGTTTGAGGCTAACTTAATTTGTGTGATTTGTCTATATTTATTTATTATTTATTTATCATCTATAAAAAATTGTAATTGTTTATGTCAATCGCGTTTCATGAGATACAGTTTGGTAACAGATGGACGGACAGCGTAGTTTTAATAATAGTTGTCTTGGTTTTACCCTTGGGTACGGAATGCTAAAAATCCACTTAGCTTATTTAGTCATGATATGATCTCATTCATGCTTAACTAATCCAATATAGCTTCAAGCTCGACTTAAGATTTTGTAGATACCTACGTCGATATTGTTAACAATAAATTATAGTTATTTTTTCTCCAAGTATTTCAAATGAATTACGTGAGAATTGAATCTGATCAGGAGGACTTAATTTATCTAAACGCTCAAACATTTATAATGAATTCCCATGTATTCATTATTTAATTAAAATTTTGGAGGACAATCCCCCGAATGATATCATTCTTTTTTTTATCGATTTTCGATAAAAAAAAGAACGATAAAAAATAGCCTGTCACGCGCTTAATGTAGCTTTCTGTAAATGAAATAATATAAAAAAAATCACGGATTTTCTATTTAACCATCAAAATTATCAACCGAACATCAACAAATATGGCTTCTAATATCTTTTTAAAAAGAAAAATGTTACAATACTAAATATAATAGAAATACATGTTCAATCAAATGCAGATATACAAAAATCTCGTGACGTACATATCCTGTTTGTGAAGTGCCGATGGATTAGTGGGTGTGACGGAGGTCAACTGGTTCGAATTCATTCACTTGAACTCTATAACATAAAA
This sequence comes from Cactoblastis cactorum, assembly GCA_020352625.1. NCBI lineage: Eukaryota > Metazoa > Arthropoda > Insecta > Lepidoptera > Pyralidae > Cactoblastis > Cactoblastis cactorum. The sequence continues at coordinate 3,318 of JADGIL010012127.1, read as the reverse complement.
GTATCTACATGACACACGCAGCCTATGAACAACGATCAAAAATTATTATTAGTCTCACACAAAGAAGCTATCAATATAAATGGCTGTTCAGTGCGCTTTAGTTTTTTCGCGAATACTTTGTTTTATAATAATTAGTAATAGTCATTAATCTATGATCTTCTTTCATGACTTTACTTTTCTTATGTATCTTTCATCGAAATATGTACTACAGGCTTCAGTTGGCTAGAAAGGGATCAATCATATAGCTGTAATTATTACTCTATGCTTAGATAATAGTGATGAATTTCCAATAAAGGATTGGTTAATGTGTTGTTAAATGTACTAAGAAATGTCTTTTGAATGCAACTCAACATTTTGTAACACTCAGAAAGAAGATTCGTGGGTTGAATTGTTTAACAATTGCATTACAACCTACGAATTTAATCCTTTTATGTGTATATAATTTGTAAAGTAGAACACATTTACAGTCACTGTATTACCTATATGTACGATTTACTATTTGAATGTACATACCTTTCTTATTTTGCAGTGGTTTTTCGTTGAAATTGCGATTGGCTCTCGAATTTTCGTCTAAGATGATCGTTGTTAAAAAAGTCGAAGATTTAGTATGATTTCCATAATTTAAGATATTAAAATGAAATATTTAAAAGTAAATAAAGTTTTGACGTAAAATCTATTTTTGATTCAACACGGCAAGGTAGCCATATTGTTGAATTTTCCATTAAGCCAGTAGTTTAACGATGATGGATTGGTTAAAAGATAAACATTCTGGGGGCATTGTCAAATAAATGTCCTTATAATGAGTGACCAATGTAATCTAAAAAATATTTTTATTGTATTGTAAATGATGTCATAACAAAAATCTAATAAAATACCATTACAAAAGTTTTAAACATCTCAATAACAATAAAGTTTAAGAAAATGTTTCTTCTGCCGATAAATCTAATATAACAGGGTGCAGTTTGCAAAATTTATAGGTTTTCTGAACTATACCAAAAAGGCCTGTCGAAACAGATAGGAATTACTTGAAACAATGAGTTATTGTAGCATTATTCATAGTTTAAAGGAGCCATTTCGATCGTAATGTCAAATTGTGCAACGTATTGATTTCGTGTTAGTATAGCCTATATAGTGTCTAAATTGCCTTTGTATATCAGCTAGTTAGGTCTTAAACGGCGTAAAAGACCTTTATTTGCCCTTTCTTTAACATGAAAGCGATAGAAAAGGCTGAGAATGTAAAATACTGCTTTTCGTATGCATTTTCAAGTGTAATGTTCCAATAGTTGTCTTTTCAAAAAAAAAAAATTGGGAAATTTTGGCTGCAATTCTGTCTGTAACTGATTTTCTACCTATTTTTGTAAATAATTTTAAGATATCCCACGGCTTATCCTAATTTTCTCCAAAAACCTTAAAGTTGTTTAAATGTTTTTGTAATATCTTAAGATACATTTCTCTACACAATATTTGTCTCGAGCCCTACAATTAAGATTATGCTAATATTTCTAATACAAAATTGGGTAAAACACTGACCTACATTTCCCTTAATAACTCGACTAGACAGGACTATGTGCGGAACCTAGCCTTTGTTACTGTTGCGCAACAGCTGTGGCAACTCCGCCCCGAGCGTGGCACGGCCGTCGATTTAGTTAGGACCACAAATCAGCTTTCAAAACATTGGAAACGTGAAACGTGTCCAGCGTATCGTTAAATGTCGGCGTATTCAAAAATTATTGTTTACAGGGCAGCGGTAATGATACTTACCTATATCTGAAGATTAGCTATTTCCCGCGGCTTGTCTCGCGTAGAATTTGGTCTGTATATGTTATTTTAATGTACATATAACCTATATAACTGTAAAGTTTCGTCCAAAACCGTCCAATAGATTTTTCATGAAAGAGTAACAAATATACATATGTATGTATGTATATCCATCCATATATGCTTCCTCACAAACTTTCATCTTTATAATACGTATGTATATAAGTAGGATTGTAGGTGGTATACATATGAATTTTTATAAGTATCCTTTCATTTCAATAGGCATATTTTTGTTTATATTATAATAATGAAACCAATGGTAAATTAATCTACAATGTATATTTTTAGCTAGTATCATCTATTAATTATTCTCATTTAATTTTTTTATATGTTTTTTACCTATACTTGAAATAGAAAATCTCGCATATTTTATGTATTTCTTACTATATTATCAAACCAGTCTATTAATTCACTATGTAAACAATGCAAAACAAAGACCGAAATACCAACACCATTGTTTACTTAATTTGAAAAATGAAAGAAAGTGTTAATGAACTAGATAACAAATGGAGCAACGATAACAATATTAACAGCAGGAACGAAATGAAAGTAAAACTAGTGAGGCGGCTAAACTGATTTTACGCGTCGATAATCAATTCTATCGAATCATCGTTAATCGAAATACGGAAAGCAACCGCGGAAATACTCAATTGTAAATGAAAAAGCCGGCACGTTGTTTGTTAAAGTTGTACTCATGTTTTTTTTTTATTGATATTATTTCATAAATTTATTGATAATTCTTTAGCAATCTTATAATTATTGCGATGTCAAACGAGTTTAGATAAAACAATTAACTACATTCATGCATGCACCTGAAATTACTACAAAAAATATCGATACAAGAGGTAGATATAACATAACATTTTTATATGACATATTTTTACCTACAATAAATAGATATCGACCGAATAATGGTGTCAATTCGTGTACGAGTACGATATAACACAGTAGCGAAATGATTAATAGCAAGATGTACTTCATTGCTAATTTTATTTCATTCTAACTATTCTCACAATAATTTACCAAATTATCTTGATTTACGTGTGAAATCACAAAACAGAGTACCGAAAGCGCAATCAACTGTCGTATTTATGTGAAATATGAACATTTACACACCCATACAAACTTAATAATTACACACACATAGCTTTTACTATATTAAGTACTTGGGTCGTGCACATCGCGATCTCAGTTCAATCGACCCAATTTGAATCGCAAGGTGACAGAGCGCATCCGCGGACAATCACTGCAGTCCTTGGCACAAAATTTATTCGAATACATCGACTCAGTTTCACGGATCACATCACTAGTGTCTATTGTGTTTTAATAATGCGTTGTTGACCTACACCGTCTTTATGACGTGTGGCATTCCTTTTTTGAATCTTAATGAGATTATTCTAGTAGCAATTTTAGTCTATTCTATTTAGTATATCGTTATATAGAATGATTTATATTTTATGTTGTCCGCGAACTATAAACATCACTCGTTGAGCTTATGGG
>JADGIL010012121.1:6994-18350 GCA_020352625.1 Cactoblastis cactorum | reverse complement strand
GGCCGTGATCACTTAACATCTCGTTACCCGCCTGTTCGTTTGCCTCCATTTTACAAAAAAGAATATTATAAGTATTTTTTTAAATAAGGAATTTTGTTTTTACGATTAATTTTTTCGTGGATATTATGTTTAAATAACATACTCTGTAGAAAAATTAGCTTCGATATTCTCGAGAAAACTTGGGTTTTATATTTTACCAGTAAAACTCTTTTTTTTAAACTCCCAAGTTCACTTTTAACTTCAAAAGTTTCTAAAAATATTACTTTCTCCATATAAATATTGAATTGGGTAGATTTTTCTTGCGAATAATGTAGGGGGCGTTGAATCCTAAAACGCCAAAGTTTTATAATAATTTGTACTTCCATGAAAATAAATATTTTTTTTTTAGAACAGAATTGTTGATAAATTACATACTTAAGTAACAAACAGTCTCGAATATAAAATTTTCAAGACTTCATTAATTATTTCAAAAACCATTATCTATACATATAATAAATCTATACATATAATAAAATTGTAACTGAGCTTTGTCTGTACTTGGGAGGTATTCAAGAAAAAACTATATAGGGACTCTTTATAGAGCCTATAGAAGAATTTTAGAATTTTTGTCTTTCTGTCTGTCTATGTGATTGTACGCTCATCACACAAAGACTGTCGAACAGATCTAGATGAAATTTGGCACAGTGATGGACTATGACCTAGATTAAAATTCTCACAATGGTCTTATTCTTCAAAAATGCTTTTTGGATTTAATCCTTGAGCTAACTAGAGTATCTATACATTTAAATAAACTGTAATTAATCTAATCTTAGCTCTGTCTACCCCGTACAATGTCTCTACATAGAAGAAATTATCTATACATTCATATATATGTTTATTAAAACTGTTATTGGTAACATATAAAAATATGGAACGGAGTAGTTTTGTACCCAACGATTTTTCTTTAATTTTTGTCTGTCAGTATGTTTGTACGCGCATCGCGCAAAAACTACAGTATGGATCTTAATGCGGTTTTCACATATGCATTGTAAAAGATCTAACTTAAAATATAGCATAACTTTTAGATTAATTATGCGCAGATGACGTAGCAGGCATAATCTTCTATACATATAATAAAATTGTAACTGAGCTATGTCTGTACATGGGAGATATTTAAGGAAAAAATATATAGGGGCTCTCTAAAGGGCCTATAGAAACTAAAACTATTGTTTCTAGAATTTTTATCTGTCTGTATGTTTATGCGCGCATCACACTAAAACTACCGAACGGATCTGGATGAAATTTGGCACAGCGATAGACTATTACCTAAATTAAAAGATAAGTAAGAGGCACGGTTCCCGAGGGGCATCATTTATTGTAACCGAGCAACGGGCTGACAAGATATTATAATATCCAGTGGTCGGACGAAGTCGCGGGCATTAGCTAGTAATTAATAAACGTATATAAATAGACGATTTTTAAAAAAATCTGTGGTAATGTAAATATTGGGAATGGAAAGTAATCTCAGCATCTCGTTAACAAGCAAAGGGTAATAGCAAGACAAACAGACAGTTACAATATTGTTACAATGTTATAGGTGTCTCGGGGTCGCTAACAGGCTTAACGCTTTACGCCAGCTTTTCCCAAAGTGTGCGATAACGCCCCCTTGTAAGCGCTGCAGGCCTTAAGGGGGGTGGTAAGAGACCCTAAAAAATGGGGGTGTTATGTAGAACAGTGTTTTTTAAGTAGGTGACAAAATGGGGACGTTAAAAAAATATTTATTCTCAAAGTGGGCAGTGCATGAAATAAGTTTGGGAACTCTTGCTTTACGCCTTACACAACTGGTGGCGATGACAACAATAAAATGAACTGTTTTACAGACAAATTGTATTTTCATTGTGCTGTAACGTTTGAGAATTTAATCTTTCCAAAAAGATTACAAAAGTTTTACATATACTTGTGGTACTTTATTGAGTTTGTGCTGATTTTGTCATCAATTTTTCGTGACAAATACGTATCTATACATATAATAAAATTGTAACTGAGCTATGTCTGTACATAGGAGATATTTAAGAAAAACATATAGAAGGGCTCTATAAAGGGCCAAAACTATTGTTTTTAGTTTTTTTTTGTGTTTATACACGCATCACACAAAAACTACCGAACGGATAAGAATGTTTGGCACAGCGACAGACTATAAAGGCCGGCAACGCTTCTGTGACCCCGTATCTGACTAATACTCACGAGGTCCCAAGTTCAATCCCCGGTCAGGTCATGAAGGAAAATGAACTTTTCCTGATTGGGCTGGATCTTGGATGTTTATTTATATATGTATTTATTATAAAATATAGTATTGTTGAGTTAGAATCTCATAACACAAGTCCCAAACCTACTCTGGAGCTAACTCAATGTATGTGAATTGTCCATATATATTTATAAATTATATATCAATTTGTCTAGAACAGCTGACGATCTGACGAGGCGCAAACTACCCTGAAGTGGCCACTAGTCGTTAACTTTTCCAATATCGCCCGGTTCATGTGAGCTGGATAAAGGATACGTTTGGTACAAACGACTTAGTCCAAACGAGACTTACAAACTATACTATTAAATAAGAATTTTCTCGCACGCATTATCTAGGAGTACTCTTAAAAGAATACATCAGGTGCTTCTCCAGAAAAAATTTGGGAAAGTCAATCCAAATCATAATTTAATTGGTTCAGTCTCTTTTAAAAATATATTGAAGAAAAAATGAAACATGGCTGAATTACTGAAATTTTTTAAATAATTATATTAGTATTAAACTACAAATTTTGAAAATAATTAACATGGAGCTTATTATTACTTCCAAATAAAACATAAAACTAAGATTGTAGGCCATACAACGAAATTGGCCAAACTCAATCTGTGTGATTTGTCCCTTAATATTTATTTATAGATATGAACGCTCTCAGTCTAACATTAGACCAAACTCTCCTTGGTTTCGAGCAGTGTATTTATTGAGAGAGGTTTAAAAATCTCCGAAAACAAAGAGGTAAGGATTAAAAGATCCTTTGATGAAAGCTTTTGTTGCGCGAATCGAAGCTTCCAGTTTATTTTTCGATTTCATTTAAATTACTTGCGATCCTTTTCTTTAAAAAAGTCTTCGAGTTGTTTGTGTTCAATACTTTTGTTTTTTAAATTTTATTATTTTCATTCAATATGGAGATTCCGAGGCACGACTGAATAGGCATTAGTTACTGGAGTTTGCGTGCTTCATCTTAAGACTTCATCGTTGCTTTCCATCAGACAGGACTAAAGTCCACTCATTCAAGTCAAGATTTAAAAAAAATTAGTTTATTTCTCTGGTTCAATGATCAAAATGGCGTTCATCAGCCGCCATGCTCCGTCCGGTGTGTGCGAGAGCCGGAGTCCCAATTTCTCCACCGTTCCCATTTGGGGAGGAGCATCATTTTGGTATGTGAAATTCTTTCTTGTAATTAAGGATAGCCATGACCACATTTTGCTAGGCAAGTTTTGTGATTCATATTCTTCTTTGAATTATCTTTCATAAAAAATATGTCTCATTCAATAAACAGATGGGTGTAGGTCGTTTCAAATACGTATGTCGTACTATAATAAAACATCTGCAAAACCAGGGTAGGATAATATTTGTCTATAATACTAACCGACCCGTGTCTTCTTCGTTGGGGGTTAAAATAAAGCCTATAGCACTCCTGAATAGAATAGCTTTTAGACTGTGAAAGAATTTTCATGATCGGTTCAGAATTTACGAAGATTATCCTGCACAACATTATAAGTTACAAACTTATCTCTTTATAATATTAGTATAGAAAACCGTGCGTTCAATATCCACGAAATTCCCACGACAATTCGGATTCACAATAATCTTGATTAACATAATAGTTAATGTAGATTATCTCCGCTCGTTTGTTACTGCGTGACAAATTACTTCGAGTTTGTTTGGACTTTAATCCATGGTAACAAAGCTATTTTAATGTAACTTGAAATTAGAAGTCGGTTTATAAAATACATTATTGTATATGGTGGATAGATAGCAAAACAATTTAGACCAGTTACAGTTTTATTATTATAGACTGGCTTATGACGTCATCTGCACGTAAATACTATTATCAATATCTCGGGTTCTAAGCGGCTTATTAAGTTGAAACCTATGCTATATTTTAAGTTAGACTTTCTACGATACAACAGTGAACACTGCATCCAATTCCATCAAGTAGGTAATTTTTACGTGATGCGCTACAAACACACAGACAGACAGAAAGTTTTAAAAGCAATCGTTTTGGCTTCTCTATAGGCTCTATAAAGAGCCCCTATTTTTGCCTTAAAGAGCCTCTATATATTTTTTTCTTGATTTCCTCTCATGTACAGACATAGCTCAGTTACAATTTTATTAAACACGGATGTATATATTTGATTGCGTTTGAATTATCTTGACTGATGGCAAGCAGTTATCTTGTTCTAAGGTGGTAAGAGCGAAACCAAATATGAAATACCGTGGAAGTACCTCTTACATAAAATTGTTTTTAATGTTATAGCTTTACTTTTTTTTATATTTGAGGGAGGCAAACGAGCAGGCGGGTCACGAGATGTTAAGTGATTACTGCCGCCCATAGACAACTGCAACACTCGTGGAGTCACAAAAGCGTTGCCGCCCTTTAAAAAACCGCATGACTATTTGCCAGTGTTATTGTAAATTCACTCTTTCTCTCCGCAGATAACATGTTCAGTGAAACTATGATGCAGTCATAATGTACGAGCCGATGCGTGCCGCCACCCGCTATCACACGCAAGTGCGGCCGCTGCGTAATAAATGCTCTGTGAAATACCTTAAAGCGTTTCGTGTAGTGATGTTCTCTTCACGTATTATCGATAGTCGTTGAATTTCCTGTGACGTCGGTCATTTTTATTATTATTAGAATTTACTTGCGGCTACGTTCGCGGCCCATAATTTCCGATCGATTGGATTTAGTAGCACGAAACTACGTCCTAAAATTTTGATCCACTTGTAGTTTCTGAGATTTTTTTTAATTTTGTATATTATTTATTAAAATAGGTAAATGATCTTTATTTTCAAGGAAAAGAATAGAAGTACATCAATATTTTTAAGACAAAAAAATTTAAGTAAATATTTATTTCTTGATAAAATATGTTCAATGCAAAGTTATTTTATTTATGACTACCTATTATTTATTAGTAATTTAAAACACTAATTGTATTTTACAAGTAATTAGGGTAACAAATACTTTTTTTCCCTTTTAAATCCCATTCAATATTTATATTATTTTCACGCTGATCTGGGAGCAAAAGAAACCAACTAGAATATGCCAACTGATCATCTTCTCGCCCAGATTGTATAAGACGATGAAGGAAAAGGGCATTTAATAAATAACGATGCACTATCGATACCGATCTGCCCCGTCCCTAAGCAAAGTTTTCCAATATACGACGTCGTGTTATGCAATTCGCGATCGGCAGTTCACAGCTCGCGCTAGTTTTGATGACTTTGGAATTATCTTTCACGCTATCTTGCTCTTTTATAGCTCCATCTCTTTCTTTGTAGTTCCCTGTATTTCCGTCTCTCTGTCGAATCGCATCACAAATGATGAAATCCGTGAAAAAGTCTCGGCTAAGAAGATTAACCCGATGACGTGACAGAATCTAAAGGAAAAACTATATGGCTCTCGATTTTTCTACACAAAAAATGTGTAAAAATAAATAATAATAGAAAATAGACTTTTTAAGAAGTATTTCAGGTTCTTGATTTTTGGTTTTCAAATGCAAAAGTTTAAAATAAATAAAATATTCTTAAGTAAAATATCCTTGTACAAATAAACACACGTGCCCTCCATATTTTGGCAGTGGCGGGCGGAAGGCGCCGGCCAAAACCGTCTACTTACAATAATTTAAATCCGACTTGCAAGTAAATCACCAAAATCTCATATATAATGCGAGCAGTAGCCCGTACATATCTGAAATATGTAGACCGTTGTATCAAGGACTAAGGACATTTGAATGGGAATATATTAATGCTAGCTTTTTTTGGTGGTATCGAGCCACTACTTTGTAGTGGTATGGAGCCACTACTTGTAGTGGTGTGGAGCCTGCTGCTTCCATTGTTAGCCTGCAGCATGAATGGGCCGGCTCGTCCGGGGAAGTACCACACTCCCACAGAAGATCGACGCCTGAATGGCGGCTATCAGCCGCCATGCTCCGTCCGGTGAGCCGGAGGCCCAACTTCGAAGGATTTTTTATAGGGCGGCAACGCTTTTGTAACCCCGCGGGGGTTGCAGTTGTCTATAGGCGGCGGTGATCACTTATCTGATCACTTATCGGCGGTGATCTCGTGACCGTTTCGTGCTCGTTTGCCTCCCTCTGACATAAAAAAAATAGCTTTTGCCGGCAGCTTAGCTCGCGTGGAATTTGATCTGTAGCCTATACATTATTCTGATGCATAACCTATAATACTATAAAGTTTCATCCATAGTCATATAATTTTTTTTTTTTGTGAAAGAGTAACAAACATTCAAAAAATCAAAAATTTAGCATTTAGATATAAATTATTGCATGTTTCTTGTAATTAAATATTTTAATATGTATTTAATTTTTTTTAGCATTTGTTGTTATGACGGTAATAAATATAAGTACATCTGATTTTTGGCCTGGTGACAGGCAGATAGCGAAGTCTTAGTAATAGAGTCCCGTTTTTACCTTTTGGGTAAGGAACCTTAAAAACGATCGCTTTATATTTTTTTAAGACGAAAATTACCCTCTCCTACTTCACATACTTCTTTAAAGAGTTGTCTTTTATAGAATTATCTTATTACGGTTCTAAATATTTTTAAATCCATTTAATATTATTTTTCTATTTTTAATAATAAATTAATCTATATTCGAATGACAGAATAAAATGAAGCTAATTTTATGAAACATCGTATATATAAACATGAGTCCATACCTTTGTCGAGCATAAATTGTTTATTTCAGTTCAAATTTAACGATTTTTTTATGCGTTCCATATTCAAATATTTAATATTGATCGTTTAACAATCTACCCATTATATTGCAATTGTCATTTAGAAAAAAATAACTCCAACATTCTATTTTTAAATGACAAACAAAATGGAGGCAAATTCCGTGTGACATTCGTAACCGCCCGCAATTATGAATGTCGCGCATAAATTCACTGCCGTAGGTGAGTTCATGCATTAAACACACACGTGTCCCTAATTTATAGTGCTCTCTACAAGTCTGAGCCATTTGTTAGTAGTGTGGATGTCTACTCCTTGTTAACTAGTTTGCTCGGAGTCGCGCTTATTCATGTTTGTTACGAACACGGGCGGTACATTGCATTCGGTGTCTTGGGTATACTGCTAAATCGTAGTGTTAATATTTCGTAGTGGTCTGCCTGCTGCATGCTTTTTTAGCCTGCAACCTGAATGGGCCGGCTCGTCCGGGGCAGTATCACACTCCCACAGAAGACCGAACAGACGGAGCATGGCTGCTATCAGGCGCCATGCTCCGATGAGTGGGAGAGCCGGAGGCCCAACTTCCTGGGGTTTTTTTACAGGCAGGCAACGCTTATGTGAACCCGCGGGTGTTACAATTGTCTGTGGGTGGCGGTGATCACTTAATATCACGTGACCCGCCTGCTTGTTGGCCTCCCTCTTACATAAAAACAAAACTCAAACAAAGAGAAAAACTAAAGTTACGAATACTACATTGATACAACCGAGAAGTTCATAAAACCAAGAGGCTAATAAATAACCAATTGCATACAAGCATGTAACGAATTGTCGAAGACTCTGTAAACTTTATGTAGGTATAATGTAAATTGAAATCGAAGAAAAGCCGTAAAGAGCTTCAGCTTCATTTCAACATTGACTAGTGTAGCAACTACTTACATTTTATCGATAAAACCGCATTTTATTTACCAAAGAGGCACAAAGTTCGATGAAAATTAGTTGATGAATATGTATTACAATGTTATGTACTTATTTATTTTTTACGACTCACATACATACATAAATATGATCACGCCTTTTCCCATAGGGGTAGGCAGAGACTACATTTTTCCACTTACTGCGGTCCTGATATACTTTCTTCGCTTCCTCCACATTCATCAATCTTTTCATACACGCTCGTCGGTTAAGTGTACTTCTGACCTGCCCTTTTCTAAGAATGTATTTTATTTGGTTAAGTTATTTTACGACTTACGCTTCGAAGTAAAAGAAAAATGTTGAATCTGTAATTAAATCGAGGTAAAAGATTAAAATCCGGGCATACTTATTATAGGCGATGAGTTAGCAACCTGTCACTAAATTTATTTTTCACCAATTTACCCACCATTCAGCTAGGCATGGCCTTCGAGCTTCGTGAATCTTTATTCTGTTTTACCCAATGGGGTAGAACTGGATCAATATGTTTTTTTATGAAAGAGGGAGGCAAACAAGCAGGCGGGTCACGTGATGTTAAACGATCACCGCCGCCCATAGACACACCCGGCGGGTCACAGAAGCGTTGCCGGCCTGTACTTACTTATGTCCAATTATTTCCGAATAAGTAGACCTGTTTGAGTTTTTTAGTAATAGCAGTTAATCCAAAGCAACAAGGACTATCGGATCCGGAAATTCCCAGAGGAGTACTAGGCAAAGCAATACATATAGCTGTTAGATATTGCCACAAGGGATCAGATTCCACACTCCACTTGCAATGTAGTTAAACTGAGCCGTCTGTAGCTGAAATTATACTCGAGTTCTAATACCATGTAGAGGCTATTATGTCCATATTGAAACGTAGCTGGTAACTCGTGTTAATCTAGATTAACTCTGTGTCAGCCGCAAGTTTCCAGATGATGATTATGCGAATAGTAAAGTACTCGTAGTAATATTCGAGAAGATTCTGGTACACAGCATGCTATAGATCCTTTAGATCCATTTTCTTCAAGTATCATTACGATTTCTTCTAAGGATTACGTAAAACAAGAGAGTATGATATTAGATTTTTTAGATACATTTTCTTTTAAGATCAATACAAATTCTTCTAGGAATTGTGTAGAACAAGAGGAGTTAATGTCTAACATTTCTTTTAAATTAAATGGTCCGCATTATAATGCAAGTTCAAATCAAACCACTTGCAAAAAGAAAATGCCGTTTATAATTAAGTTTATAGTCGTCTCAAATAAATCAACATTTTGCGTTCAAGTTTTTGAATACTATATTGTTTATTTAAATTGCCTCTTTTAATAAACTGATATTGTCTAAAAACACTATCTATATATTTGAGCGTGTTATAGACCAAATACTTAAGGAAAATATCTAGCTTATACGACGGAAAAACCGATGAAAATCGTGGCATAATCCTTATTTAACGCTACACTGTACTTAGCGCTTTCTCGAAATTTGTGTAGGTACCGATTATTAAACAACTGTAACAACTGAACAGATTTTTTACTCTTCACAAAACCTTTTTTATAGCAACTCATAATTGGGGGCAGTAATAAAAAGTAAGTGTAGCATAAAATAATTCCTCGGAAATTCCATTACGGAATGCGCACAAATCTAATACGGAACACATAAAAATTGTCATAAAAATCAGACGTAAAAAAAATCAAAGTAATATTATACTTTTAGAGAAACAGTCTCGTTCGCGGCCGAGCTTTCTGCCTGACTTGCCCTGATTGAAAACCTGTGGTATTAAAAATAACGCCGTATTTAAAGTGATGAAATTTTTTTGTTTTTTTTTGTACAAAAATGTTAACATCTGAATAACCTTTACGATTCGCCCGGCTTTTTTTTTCAGTACGACGAAAAATCTTGAAATATTTTATAAAATTATATCATTGAAAGTCACGCGAGAAGACATAATTAGTGTCTTTGCACGGTTATACTCACGTAAATTTTTAGTCGGTAACGCCGACGACCGTTTCGACCTATTCAGAAGGCCATCTTCAAAGCGAGTACTAGGAACATCGCGGCGCGGCTGTTTCCTGTGCACCCCTGTGTTATTTTATAAAATGAATTAATGAAAATGATTTAGTCGTGCGTCAAGTATTAAAAAGATTTTTTTTGTAAGAGGGATGCAAACGAGCAGGCGGGTCACGTGATGTTAAGTGATCACCGCCGCCCATAGACAACTGCAACACTCGCAGGGTTACAGAAGCGTTGCCAGCCTTTAAAAAGCCGGCGCTCCCACTCACCGGATGGAGCATGGCGGCTGATAGCCGCCATTCAGGCGTCGGTCTTCTGTGGGAGTGTGATACTGCCCCGGACGAGCCGGCCCATTCTTCAAAGCATGCAGCAGGCTCATACCACTACGGATCACAAAAAGAGAGCTAAGAAATTAGTAGAATAACGCTCTGATATTGCAAAAAGTGTTTATATAAAATAAAATTAAATTAAAAACAAATAAAACATTTCCGCAAATTTGTATTCAAAAGATCTAAAAACGAACACAATAAAATTTCCAAACCATTGCCATAATTAAATCACTATGTATTTCTCAACATCTATACATATAATAAAATTGTAATTGGGCTATGTTTGTACATGGGAGATATTTAAGAAAAACGTATACAGGGACTCTTTATAGTACCTATAGAAGCTAAAACAATTGTTTTTAGAATTTTTGTCTGTCTGTCTGTATGTTTGTACACGTATCACACAAAAACTACCGAACAGATCTACATGAAATTTGGCACAGCGATGGACTATGATCTAGATTAAAAGATGGACTACTTTTTATCCCGGAAAAATGTACGGTTCCCGAGGGATATAATTTATAGTAAGTAACCGTCACGGCATTAGCTAGTGAAAAATAAATTCGCAAGCTTCGAGAAAAATCTTAGTTTTGTTCGGCGTCAAAGTTTTTCTTTGCAAAACGTCTGGAGTTCGGCTCTGAATTTCAATAAGGATTCAACGCGGCGTCACTGTCACCGCGAACAGAGCTGAATCCGTCGAACGTTCTAGAATTCAATTGACAAGTGGCTGAATATAAGAAATGTGAAGAGAAAAATGGGTATTAACCAAAAAAAAAATTGGTAGAATGAAATTAACTTTTATTTGCCGTAATATCATCGAAACAAAAATGTTACTTCTGGCGTACAAAGAGGGGTGATTTTAACCAGATTGCGTTAATCTTTTTATATTAATGTTAATTTCTTTGGCACGCTCCGTTTTCTAAATAGCTTAAATATCATGCTTTACTAGCTCTTTCCCACGGCTACGCTTGCATCTTGTTATTCCCGAACCCGTAATAATTTCGCATAATTCCGTTTTAGCAAGCGCCTACGTCTTCAAATGAACTTCCATACAAAATTTAACTACCCTAGCACTTGTAGTTTTTTTTTTTTATGTCA
>JADGIL010012118.1:0-21371 GCA_020352625.1 Cactoblastis cactorum | reverse complement strand
AGTGAAGTACTTATAGATCATGTTCTTTTTTTTATTTCTGAGGGAGGCAAACGAGCAGGCGGTCACGAGATGTTAAGTGATCACCGCCGCCCATAGACAACTGCAACACCCGCGGAGTTACAGAAGCGTTGCCGGCCTATAAAAAACCTACACCCTCCCTATTTGGGGAGGGCGGAGAAGTTGGGCCTCCGGCTCTCCCACTCTCCGGACGGAGCAAGGCGGCTGATAGCCGCCATTCAGGCGTCGGTCTTCTATTGGAGCGTGGTACTTCCCCGGATGAGCCGGCCCATTCATGCTGCTGACTAACAAAGAAAGCAACAGGCTCCATACCACTACAAAGTGGTGGCTCCATACCACAAAAAATAAAACTGAATAATAAAACTGAAATGAAAATTACTTAGATATTTATTGAGCTATAAATGGAACTGTATATAAATATTATATACTGTTTCATTGCATTATATTTACAAAACAAAATCCTAGATATTGTCTAAGAATTAGCCAAGTAGAGCAGTGATGACTCCTTCCGGTATGGCTCCTCCAGCCGTTTGTTGGATAGTTGGTTGGAAGCCGTTCTCGTCTGCAATGTAGGTGACGGTGTAGGTAACCCCATCAGGCCCAACCCAGGAGTACTGGCCCCGCACTGAGTAGATCTCATTGTCGCTTCCTGCATTCCTCAGCTCCCCACTTTCTTCATGTTTTGTGCCGTCTGATAATTCAAATCTGAGGAATATAAAAATGATGAGATTCAGTCGAGAAGATATTGGAGATTAATTTATCAAATCAGCTTCATTCGATTGAAATTATCAAGCTATCTTCTGTAAATTTTAAAATTAGCTATTATGGATATCCTTACTGTTAATTTGAAGTATATTTGAACTAGGTATAGCTTTTAATTTAATAACTATATTTTTATCGATTTCAAGTCTTTAATTACTATTCTACCGCTTATATGACAAACTTACGCAAAATCATGAAAATCCAATCCACTGTTGTTGATGTCATAACGCACGATCTGAACATCCTGGGGTTGAGGAGCAGCGGCCACGAGGGCGAGCAGACCAGCTAACAACAACTGAAATGAAATCCATTCATCAATACTGCAATCAATCCGAATTCACTATATCACTCACTGAAATCCACTGCACTATACCTACCAATTTCATTTTGTATTTAATTTCAAATTTATATCAACCGTCCCGACCGACGTGTATTTGATGTATACGATGATAAAATATAGTGTCTCTTATATATTTCCTCTAAAACCCTATTACGACACTCGCTGAACCTACAATACTCCTATAGGTCGCAGTAAGCCACCAACCATACCATCTGCTTTGGTGAACGTACATAACATGCACACAAACACATATCCCTTCTATGTGTATGTAAACAACAGCGTGACCCACAACAATATTTCTTAAGTAGGTAATAATCCGAGTAGGTACTAAATGTCAATGTTAATAGGGATTACAAAAGGTAATGATCTTCTCGACAATGTGTCGTTATAACGTTTTTTACAATATCAATTTGTTTTATTTAGTATTTATGATAAATTAATTGAAATTTATGTTGAACATATAAAGGTACATATTAAAATCATATAGCTTGTTTAAAATACTTGTGCACTAACTAAAATATAAGTTGGTCATACCAGAAATGAATTTATAGATAGTGTTTTGGAACAATTATCATAGAGAGCAATTATTTAGGAATGAGAAATAATTATATACAACTCTAAAATAAAAAATACATTTGTTTTAATAAAATACCAGTGTTGTATTATTTTATTGCTGTATAAGAATTATAAAAAAAAAAATTAAGTATGTACCATTTTTAATTTATGAAAGTCATCATGAGACTTCTATAACCAAACTTATTGCTTTATGGTCAAGTGTATGAGTCAGATAAGCTTGAACTTGAATATTTGTCATATTACGTATTGCAGATGATTTAAAAACACACTTAGTCAAATATAGCTTCAAATTTAATAAATTTGCGATTCCAAATAAAGTTAGAGAGATAGAATAATAAGACGAACTAGGTACTACACCGACACAGAAAGTTGTTTTGTTGAAATAGTTCTTAAACCATGGATTAACCTTTAAAGGATTTTTTGATTACGTGATAACTTTATATCTACATATAATATATAAAAGCGAAAAACACTCACTCATCACGATACCTTAGAAACTAAAGTCTTAAATTTTGCATGGCGGTTGCTTTTAGGACTTAGGTGTTTGCTGAGACGAGTTTATGCAAAATTCCCATGGGATTGGGTGTTATAGGACGTGAGCGTAGCCGCGGGAAAAGCTTGTATTTAATGTGTCTGCTGGCACAGCATGAAGAACAGTAGATTCCTCTTTTTGAAAACTGTTGGTAAAGAATTCAATTAATTATCAAAAGTTATGACTGTTATCAATAAAGTGTTCACGTCATTCTATCTGCCTTATGTCCTCAGGCTTATTTCCAAAGCCTCGGTGATATGACGACACGATGCAGACTTGTAATTAGCTCGCATATACAATTTAAATCACTTATTGGACACTTCAAACCATCACTTATTCTTATTAATTAATTTTAATATTTGCACTATACATTTTGGTAGTATACAGATATAGCTTCACGTCTTTATGCCTTACGGGGTTAAGAGAAGTAGAACTCGAAAACCTTACTTGGCAGAATTTTCTTTGCGATGAGTAGATTAATTGGAGACAAATGGAAGAGTTGTTCAGGGTCTTCAGGGTCTTTTGTGATAACCAAAATACAGACTGTAGAAGAATAGGTAGTGATCAGTGTAGTGAAAGTAACAGATCCTTAAAGATCATAACAAGTGGAAATCCATAGTCTCTGCCTACCCCCGCGAGAAAGGCGTTACAATATGTAATTATGTTTGTATGCAATTATCACTTTTTGTAACCACTAAGTCATATGTTTTCGTCTTTTTATGCTCTTTACGTTTTTTCAACATTCCTCTTTCCCTTTGTATTTTGCTTTAGTTAGGTTATAATTTTCAAATTCGATTACTAAATGGTACTAACCTGAGGTTTTGGTCCCACAAGAATAAGGCTATGTGCTATTCCAGATTTTATGCAGTCTACGTGATTGAGTAATGAATCTTGCATCCAAATAATATTAGGAAGTAGAATTAGTAAGTAAGAAAGGATTATTGGACTTTGAAATGTAGATTGTAGTGTAGAGTAAAAAACACACAAGTAAGTTAATTTTTTCAACTAAAGTGTGCTAAAGAGACTGTGGGAACGTCAATAAGTTCATCAGCGCTTCGGCCTTTAGCTTTTTTATTTTTATGAAGCTATTATAATTCTAAGTCGAAGCTTTGAGCAAAAGTAATACTTAACATTATAGGCCTAATAGCCATTATTCAGTTTTTGTAGATTGTATGATAATAAGTGTGCGGTCTGAATGTAAACAATCTAGAGGAAAAGTTCAAGGGTAAACATGTTGCTGCATAATTTAGTGTCAAATTGATTTCTGATGAGTGTCTTAGACACATTGCATCGTTAAAAATTTAGTTAATTGTTTATTTAGTAATCAGACGTGTGTTAACTTTTCTAAACGCAATAAACGTAAAAATAAACTGATATTAAATATCAGTTTACTTTTACGTTTATGACAGAAGAATGTTAAAATAACTAGTAATAATGCAAAATTTGGATTTGTTTGTGGTAGAACTGCAGATGAAGTATTGATTATTGATGATTTGAAAATTATTTTCATGGAAGAGCGTGCTATAGCTACATATACTGTTCCAAAATTTGCATGGAGGCTAGAAATGGTATTATAACCAATCCATTAAATTAATCTATTTGACATCAATTTTATCAATTAAACATTTAGTTTTAACCCAAAAACATAAATATGCATTTTTTAGATAGGCCTACTTCTCAATTTCCAAAAAAGAAAAAACCAGTTGTTTAGGTAAACCTTATATGAAGCTTCGTATTGGTTACAAAATATTGTGAATACATTTGGTTTTACGAGCACAATAGTTATCGCAATCGTTCAAACTGGTCGCGTTACGTCACAGTGTGATGACCCGTGGCGCGCCACTAACCCCAGTCTTAAGGATGTGGACATTTTAAGGAAAAAATAATACAAATTAAGGACACGGATAAAATATATTTAAAAAATATCATCTGGGAAGCATAAGTGCAAAAAATTCGGAAGTTTAGCATATTTTCTCTCATTTAACTTTGATGCCGTAGTCGAAATGTGTTTTGAAACTAATATATCCCGGGTTTTTCTTTTGATTGATTCGGGTTTTAGATGCAACCTGTGAGTGCAGCACTATTTTGTATTTATTGTACAATAAGTATAGTGTTGTTGAGTTGGTGTCAAATAAAACAAATCTCAAACCTAGTTTGGAGTTAACTCAATTCTTGTGATATATTAAGATAAAAAGTATTTATTAATTCTACTTATCAACAAGTAAATAGTTAAATGTCATCTTTATTATCCGAGCGTATTTGAGTTGCAGTCTCAGCAGTAGTGACGCTTCTCAGCCGCGGTCCGCTACCTAAATAAGTGATATGGTGAGGTTACTGGTTTATTCTCAGAGTCGTCTTGGCTCCACAAGCGGAAGGATAAGCCAGAATCAATTCTAGGGTAGGATTTTTAACAACGTTAGATGCGGTCTAAAAAGTGAGCTCTAAGAAAAAGTGTAAAGGTTAGTGGGATGGACATTTTAAATAGTTGAAACATCGTAAAGATAATAATTTGTGAAAGTGTAAATAAATAGGCACTGTTACGACAATTAACTTGTTGATTTGCCCATCAACTGAGAGTGATGAAACTCCTATTGTGTAGTACTAAGTATATTTACTGCAATCCCTTTTTCTCAGATCTAAAATTGAATTACTTCAATCTCTTCTTTGCAGTTCTAAAAATGGAACTGGTCGCGTGAACTGGCTAGAAGGACCGCTAAAAGGCGGAAAACTAGAAACGCAAAGTATAGCATCCGTCAGCTAGGTGGATACGACGTGAGAAGTCTTGAAAACTGGTTTATACCCGCCACTTTTAATTAGCGACCGTCCAGCAGTTTCACCCATATGCTACCGTTCTCATGCAAATAACGGATTAACATTAGACTATAGCCTTTCTTGATAATTACTATTTAAAGTTGGGAGAATTGTTTAAAAATCTAAATTCATAAGATTTAGGTTTCTTGAGATCTTGTTTGTTTGTTTTTTTATTTATTTTACCAAGAACTGGAGTGCAAAGAAATCGGACAGAAGAAACCAATAGTGGTTTACAGATAAGTAGTGGATGAGATTTTAATTATAGTAATAAATAAATAAATACACATATAAAGACAAATTACACTTAACGCACATGACTTGTGTTATGGGATACCTACTAACTCAACGCTACTATAATTTTAAATAAAAACACATGAATAAACATCCAACACCCAGACCAATCAGAAAAATGTAATTTTCAGTCATGACCTTACCGGGCATCTAAGGGGTTCCCCTTAGTAAAGTGACAAGGACTACCACTACGCTACTACGTACTAATATTCTTCCGTAGTAGCTGCGACAAAAGAATCACAAGGTCATAAGTAGTTTATTATTTTGTTACATCATAAATCATAAAGGTATGCGATTACATAATTGTGTCTTTTTTACAAAATGTTATGAGAAGGTCGAATATTTTGGAATATAAAACGCTAGTTAGTAATTACGTCTATTGATATAAAAGATGCACATATCTATTTTGGAAGAGGGATATTGATTGATGTGGCATCGTGGCATTCAATATTAATGAATTAGGAATTTGTTATTATTAGCCTTGTCATTTGTACACTAACTATGGATATATTCATAAGCTTTATTATTATTTATATGCTAATTTTTTCCTGCAATTTGAATAATATAAAAACGTCGTCAGCCAATATAACTTCCTTCTGTATAATTTTCGCAGCTTTTATCACAAATTTCCAATCGTCACAAATTTCCTATTAGATACAGATATAGTATCACCTATTTTTTTCCTTACGGGATAGACAGAGCCAGAGTTATAAGACTCGATGTTCATGCTTAGCTGAATAATGAGCTTCTACGAGTAGGAGGAGTGGAGATTCAGGTATAGTGACAAGTTGCTAGCCCAACCTAAAAATATTTCTTTTAAGCCTTTTCCCTTGATTAACTTTTTCAATCTACGCGGAAAATGAAGCAGTTAAATATAATATTCTCTGTTTTTTAAAAATACAATACTAAAGTATATGTGAATATTTAAAATAGTTACATTTCACTTACTTTACATATAATATACAGGCTT
This sequence comes from Cactoblastis cactorum, assembly GCA_020352625.1. Lineage (NCBI taxonomy): Eukaryota > Metazoa > Arthropoda > Insecta > Lepidoptera > Pyralidae > Cactoblastis > Cactoblastis cactorum. The sequence goes on along the minus strand of JADGIL010012118.1, from coordinate 15,071 downwards.
TTGCCCGCAGCTTCGCTCGCGTCAAATTAGGGTGAAATAGAAAGAGTCAAAAAGTAACCTATGTCACTGTCTAGCCCTTCAACTATCTCCACATATATTCGTATTCGGATCGTGTTTTGTCTCTTGACTTGTTCGCTCCAATTCTTAGATATAATTAAATTGAAACCATAAAGATGGGAAAATGTATCCAGTAAAGTGAATATTTCTACGTCTGAAATTCATGACAAATCATAGATAATATATTTCCTATATTATTGTGATTTCAATGTCTAGGCATAATTTGGAAATGATTTGAAATTATGGACGATGGCTGTAGGTATAGATTTCGGATTTACCTTTGCTTCATTCACTTTATCAAAAAAAAGTTTAGGTATAGACATTTTCTTTGATAATTTTTATCCATTTTATAGAATTTGTCAAGAATCATTTCTTAATTTGTAATTTGCGAAGATTTTGAGCATAGAAAAATTAAAGAAATTTGAGTTCTAGTTATAAATTTATTTAAAAGGAAGCAGTAACTCGATCTAGCTCATCTTCGGTAAAACATATCAACATAAAGCAAAAAACTCGACGGCGATCAATGTGGCTCATTTCTTTGGACGACATGAAGTAGTGGTTTTCTTCTGGTGTATAACGATTTACATCCACGCTACAATACTAAAATGAAAACAAATAATTCAATATTAACTCAGGGATTTAATGTATATACGTAACTAAATGATCCTCGTATCAAGATGAAACCTACACTAAATCTTAAGATAGATCTTTTACGTTATGTCTAACTATACATTAAATTATACCCAGTAGTTTTTACGTGATAAGGTGCAAAAACACAGACAAATTGAAAAAAATGCTAACAATCTGTATCATAATAGAGTATATAATACTAAAAAATTGAATAGGCCCTTTAGTACTTAATAATCTAATCTTATTTTTACTTTAATATACATATTTTATCTTCACCAATTACAGTTGTTATATACCACACAAAAACTGAGATGAAATTCTTTAAAAAATAATTTTAAATGTTGTTACACTATCTATATATTCTGTATAAGAATAAAATCTTGTCATTGTGAAGCGATGTCTAAAACTTACGTGAAAAATATAAGAGGTATAAGCAAAATGCAACATTTAATTCTGATATACCTATATACTTATATAAATTACCTTGCGTTTTCCTTTTTGGTAACAAACTAACTCTTCAAAATGGCTGTTCAATTCAGCTTTAGGATATTTGAAATACCTTTCGAGTTCGGCGTATCGACCTAATTGCTGGAAAGGATAAAATTAACAAAAAGAGTAATGTAATTCTTTTTAACTGATAAATAGTTATTTTTCTCACTTCCTAGTTTATCTAGTGCATAAGTCAATAATTTATTTATTGCTTTGCTCGTCGTCTTTCCATGGGAATTTCAGGATAAAAAGCAGGTTATATTTACTGACTAGCTAGATTAACTTTTTTGTAAATGTTTTTCACCCATTTCACCCCCTTCGGGGTGGACGAATTTTCAAGAATTCTCTCTTAGTGCTCCTCCACAGATTCCAAGAAACATACATGCCAAAGTTGAGCTTCTTACGGTCAGTAATTTCGGCTGTGCGTTGTCTGTCAGTCAGTCACTCAGTAACGGAAGGTTTATATATGTAATATATAGTTATCATTCTTTTTGTTTTAAGTAGATCAGTAACTTTGAAAATAATTTGCTTATAAATTTACAAATATTTCCTTTGAAAAAAATATTGTATTGATTAAAAGTTGAAGATATAAAAATTATATATTTACTTCGGCATCTAATGATCCACTCTTACGAACTGTATCTTGCGGAAATTCACTTGGGAAAATTCTTCTCAATTCCACATCTTCACTGAAAATAATACTTGATAAGAAGTACTTATAATATAAAAAAATTAGGCTTTGTTTGGCTCTAAAAATACCTTATTTTTTATTTTATTATATATTATTTTATATATTTTCTTCTGTTCAAAATCCAGTTTGTTTTATTATATGTATTGATAATGTTTTTTTTTATACTTACTATGTATAAATGACACATTTTACTCGAAGTGCAAGTGTCGCTAGTATCTAAAAATATTTAAAAAAATTAAAAAATACTGATAAAACGACGCCAAAGTTCCTTAGAATACTTAAGGTTCGGCTAATTCCTAAATGATTAATGTTTATGATTTTTTTTTCGCATTAGTAACTAACACAAAAATACATAGAGTACTTGCTAAGACACCTATTTAAGTTACGCAAGTGCTGTATTCTTTTATTTATTTTTATTGACTCTGGTGAAATATAATTCATAAAAAATTTGACAGTATACCTATTAAGTATGCGAAGTTTTCTTTCGAGTTGTTATTAAGGACTTATAATAGGGTAGATGATAACTTGTCTTTAGATATTTTATTAAATGTGAAAATTAAAAATATTTAAATACTGGTGTGATTTAAGTGTAACCCATGTCAACCTGCCTCGTTGTCATTTCGGAAAAATGTCATAATAATTTATAAACATTTACAAAATTATGCTTTTATGCATAAATATAGCCTAGAATACTTTGCCTTTTTTAGGTATTTATTTATGGTTTGTCGGTTTATTATAAGAGATAATTATGGTGCTGGTACTTACTAAGTAACTAAAAAGCTTATATCGCGGTTGTGTCCGAGACAAGTGACTATTCCACAATAAAGACATATTGACCAAGAGTGACAAAATATTTGTAGCCTAATAATATTCCAAAGTAATGTAAAATCTAATATAATGTTATCGATAAATGTATAATTTAATTCAATTTTTATGGCAATATGTACATGTAACCAGTAAGTACATACGTATTTGCCCATACGCAAATATATAACATAGTGATTTTTATAAAAATATCAACGTTTCAACCATTGCATCGCCGTTCAGGTTTAGGGTAAATTTAGATTAGTCGGTAAAATGCTAGTAATCTTTTTAAATAGTAACTAAATATCAATCTTATCATATTCAGGCAAAGCTGAAAATTGTAAATAACATTAAAATCAAATAGTATCCAAAACAAAAGCACCGCAAATTAGAATATCTTTAGAAAAAAACTTCGAAAATATTCGAACATTATAATTATCCCGCTCAAACTAAATTGACCCTTACTGCAATGAAATAAAAAAAATAATACGACTGGAAAGTATTCATTTCCAATCAAATATATTTTATATTCTGAATGAATAAAATTGTTACATTATGATTGGTAACAGAAAATAAAATTAAGTTATACTAATAAATACCAATGGATTTTGGTATTATTTTGTAAATCACCAAAATCAAAAATATATAATTGAACTTATGACAGCATTGTCATAAACAATATAAGAACATGACACTATATACAATGCACTAGTATTTTAACACATTCACAAATACATCAATGTACACATTATGGCATTTAATGTGGTTTCGACATATTGAAATACATGAAAGGGGATGATGGTCGATTGATGGTTTAAATGATGATAGACAATATGACAGCTTACCTAAGTTAGTGTCTACACCCATCCCATAATGCGGACAAGTAGAATAAATTTATTTTTTCACAGACATTGGAGTAAAAGTGATATTGTTTCATATAGAAATAATTTCTCCGCTGGCAACATTGTTTCTTGAGCACGCAATCACTTATTAAATTTGTTATAGCATTTTTTTGCATTTCATATTCTTTTGTGGTTATATAGTTGTTTTGTATGTCATATTGAGAGATCTATAAAGGAGTAAAAGAAGTCAAAATATTTTTGTGAAATGACACAACAGACGAAAATAGAGTCCAATAAGAGCAGAGTTACTTATGGACTTAGAACTGTTCCTGCTCGTTTCTTACATGGAAGTTTAGGCTAGCCATCGACCTCGAAGATTTAAAAATATTTATTAGGCGCTCTGCCTAGACACTTCTATCGTTTTATAAATCCTTAATTGAATTGTATAATTAGAATAAATATGTGACGTTTCAATTTTTCAAACTGATTTTAACTTTCATACAACCTCATTACTGGGAAAAATAAGCTTTTACAAAAAAATTTCGTTGCTTAAAAAAAGAAAAAGAAACTTTCACACAAATATATATTCATATTATTGAATAAAATGATATACATATTTTGTAAGTCTAAAAGTTTTTCTAAATGTTTTAATAAGATGTTAGCAACATTAGACTATGTTATAACTTTTGTGAAGTAAGTCCTTATATCAAACGTTATTGAGTAAAAACGTATGTAGATGAAGTAGCAATTATGCATTTCAGTAAAATGGACTTCTAACAAGTCTAAACAGGCGCATATTATTTGCAAGATTATGGTCAGATTGCCTTCGATTCTATTATGCTTGTATTGGTCATTAGAATAATTACGAAACTAAGAAAGAGGACGAGGATACGTGGGGAAAAAAGTAACTGCTTTTATACAGAATTAGATACATATACTTAGTTAGTTTATTTAGTTTTGATCAAATAAAAATAATATTCAAGTTGTTACTAATATGACTTTTATGTATAAGTATTTTATAGACTGTGGAAACAATATAACAACTTATAAAAGAAGTTATGAGAAAAGAAGTTACTTAGCACATTTGGTAAATATATTCCGTCAGGGGCTATGTTAATAATAGTGCCTGACGGAATATACTTACATATTTCCAGATATGTATAACTATGATTCCAGTCATCCATACTTTAATGTATGTAATATGTTTTCTATGGTATTAAATGGATATCACAACTTTTTACGAGAGACAAACTGAGTTACAGAGTTTTTTTTTAAAGAAATAACTGCTAGCTTTTGATCACATCCCATTACATTTTGTAAATGTATTTCCTTTCCGGTACATTCTACTTCTAAAATATCAACAACGACGACTTTCTTCAAGTTCACTCATGTCTTAAGAACTTTTCTCATTTTCATAAGTACTACTACTAGGTACTACTTTTTGAGCTTCAGCTAAGAACAGTTTTTCTCAAAGTCCACTCTCTGTATCTGTGGGATTTTCTCGAAAGCTTTTAATATACATTTTTTGATAAGACTAGACTGCGTCGTAATCAATGGTTATCACACGCCCACAACCCCACGCTTTAATACTTCAAAGGTGACATTAATAAGATGTTTCACACAATGTGGAACGAACTGCCTATAGCGATATTTTCAAACTAAATCGACATCGGAACCTTCAAGAAAAGAGCGTATATATTCCCTGAAAAGCCGGCAACACTTGTGTGGACCCCCAGGTATTGCAGGTGATTATGAGCGGCCCTGATTACTTAACATCATGTGATCCGCCTGCTCATTTGCCTCCCTCTTTCATAAAAAAAAAGAAATGTAAGCCGCCCAGACTTGTAATTCTCTAGTGTCACGTAAGCGTGACCGGATGTGAATACTACAGAATCAGCGCATTATTATGGGTCCGACTATTGTTTTTTTATAAACAAATAAATGTATAGTAACAAATTACACAGATTGAGTTAGCCCCAAAGTAAGATAGACACTTTGTGTTATGGGATATTACTCAACAATAGTATATTTAAAAAAAAATGCTTATATAGATAAACTTTCAAGACCCAGATCAATCAGAAATAGGTCATTTTCCATCAAACCCGACCTTCCCAATGAACCAAGGACCTTCTGAGTAGTGGTCAGGCACGTTAACCATTACGCCACAGAAGTTGTCAACGTTGTCTTATATGGAAAATTATTCGCTATAAATATAAGCTCTATTATTAATTTTAAATTTAGTATTGAAAATCAAGCTTTTAAACGTGTTCTTTATTACATTTAATGTATATTTACCTCATTATATATTTTTGTATTTTTTGAATCAACATTTACTTTGTCGCGACAAAGTAAATATTGATTCAGAAAATACAAGTGAAATACAGAAAAAGTTATTGTGTATATAGGATTACAAAGCATTTGATTTTCTGGTCCGATTTGAAAAACTCTTTCAAATTTAAATACTGCATTTATCAAGGAAGGCTACTTTTTATCCAATAATATCCACGGGAACTGGAGTAAAACCGTGTGCATCCCTGTGCGGGTAAAACCGCGGGGCGGTCGCTAGTTTATATATATAACATATAGTAGTGAGAAAACTTGACGTTCTATAACAAAAAGTAGTTTTCGGAAAAAACAAAAGAGCTCTTAGTTTATTTAAACCGATTTACGGGTTATCGGTACTGGAAAAATAATCAAAATATTTTAATTATCCGACCGATATCCCAGTTGCATCCTGATCTCTGCAGCAGTAAAACTTGAGAACCCGGCGGGTCCGCTATCTAAACTTGGATATTTGGTGAGTTTACTGGTTTTTACACAGAGTGACTATCATCTGACCTCTGCAAACCAAAGGGTAGACCAGAACCAATCCTAGGATAAGTTTATGCAAATGTTAGATGGCATTCGGGGCTCGCAGTTTAACGTGTCTTCTGAAGCACGGAATCATCTTTCCGCCCGCAATATCAAGCCCGCAATATCCTAAGCAGGCTAAAAAGCTTACATCGTAGTAGGATTTGAACCCACAACCTCCGGATCACAAGACTGACCACTGGGCCACATAAAATAATCTTAAACAATATCCTGTACTAATATTTTGTTTAATTTGAAGCTTTTATCTAATTCTTATTGAGTACTTTTAGCCTTGTATCAAGTTATTTGACGACACACATTTCGTATTTAATAACTCGGCCACTTTTATATAAAGAGAAGATGTATTACTCAATACATTAGATTGTTACTCACGATCAAAGTTATCACACGCTTAGCGAGATGAATAAACTGGTGCGTATTTGTGTATGAAATTTAAATAATTATTTAATAGTAACACTGTGAAACCTGTGTTTATTTTTTGTGCGCTTATCGAAGTGGAAAAATAAGGATTAAGATTTTAGGGCTGTTTATTATTTTGTCTATATAATACAGTGGAGTTTGTTCCGCCACTTCTTGTTCACACATTAAAAAAACTGTATATTGAATCCACTTATTAATAAGTGAATTTTGAATGTTAATTTTAAACGATATTATTAATGAATGTATATGCTTTACACATAAGAAAATTTGTATAAAAAATAATATTAATAAATTTAAATAAATTGTTTTGTTATAAGTAATATGTATACATTCTACTATTTTTCACATCGTAATTGCGTTTCTGTGTTTTGTTTTAGTTAATACTAGCATGTGTCGCATCGTTTGTGTCGTGTACACTTGCTGCCAGCCTTCTCGACAATGCGGCACAACTTCTCAAATATGAAAATGACAATGATGGCACGGGAAATTACAGATTCTTGTAAGTTATGCAAATTGCTATAAAATAAGGATTTTTCAAAAGGGCGATTTTATAATGCATATCTATTAATATTTTACAACTTTATATTGATTCTAGTGTATTTATGACATGATCCAAATATTTTTCTAATTGCAGTTTCGAACAATCAGATGAGACGAGACACGAACAAAAGGGCGTGTTAAAAAATGCAGGAACTGATAATGCGTTTGTTGCATCTGTAGGATTCTACACGTGGCGCGATCCTACTGGATTATTGTACTTAGTCAAATACATAGCTGATGAGAATGGATACCAACCTACAGTGGAAGAAGGTCCTGGTGCTCTACCTCCTGCCGCCACTGCATCTCTTTTGGGCTAAGCTAAACTTGTAAAATGTAACTATGTAAAATTTATATCATATATTATGTCACTGGTTGACTTTTATGTATCTCATATTGATAGATCTGTAATAACGATATATCCTAGCATAAAATCAGTAATAACGTAATATTAATAGTTATTGGCCAGACATATAACTTGCAAAATGTGTTACATAGTTTTTTTTTTAATTTTGCATGTCGTACGCTGGATCTAGTCATGGCGTAAATATCTAGCAGCCAATTAAAATATGATCTACTAATTTTGTTTTTTATTTTATAAACTTAATTAAATACTTATAAAACAATGTATTTATGGCCAGTCCTTTTTGTTCTACAAAATTCCAAATATTCTTAATTCTATGATGATAATGAATTTGATGGTTCTGCTTACGTGATCCAGAGATCAAGACGTTTGTTTGGGTAGAATTTTTTAAAAAGTTTTTTTAAGTAATATTTATATATTGTTTTCAAATCTTGCCTTTATTATGTCTGATGTGAAGCAGCAGTGAAGTCTTAAAGTCGTACACACACACACTCTCAAGTAATGCTTACAAACTTATTTTTAAAATCCCCAAAAAGAACAAAAGCAGGTACTGAAACGCAGGGAGATAATTCCATTTTAAAAGACGGGGTGTTTTAGATCATCTTGGTGAATGTGAAAATCGCAGTTCGCGATTAGCAAGAATATCTACCACATATGAATGGAATCCGTGCCCACGTTGTGTCTAGTTGAGATGTTGCAGGTTTGAATCACCTGGGTTATATCAAAAAAGAAATGATTCCATGTACCAGAAAGCACGTTAAACTGTGGGTTCGAACACTATCTAGCGTTTATGTAACACTATCTATATAGGACTGGCCTTGATTTACCCTTTGGGACACAAGTTTCAGACGGAGTCGCTCTTGTAAAAGTACTATTGTAATCTAGACGATGCCCCAGAGGTCTGACACATTATCGCTGAGGATGCAACAGGGAAAACGCTCGGATACCCAGTCATTATTGTTGTTTTAATGACTAAACCTTTGAGTATAGGGAACCAAATCATTTCTTATCAATATCAATAATAAGGCCGTTTTGGTGCAATACATGTTTATTTGTATATGTATTATTGTGTTAGTTTTATGAATATCGTATCCAGAGATATTGATTAATATCTAAATAAACTATTTTTCTATCTTTATTTTTATTTACTGGATACGCGTACATAGTCATGTAATGATAATCAAAATTATTATAAAATTGTTGTGTATTACTTATATTTAAATTTTATATCACAAGTCACCTTACTTGTTTCTTTTTATTTGTCCTTAAAATCATTTTTAATTATTACACATATGTATATTTAACCCAATAAAGATGCAACAGCTCTTGAAGGTAAAGCGAACTGGACAGGCGTCAAGAATAGAGGCATCTGAAAAATCGAATTAAATATATCTGCACTAATATTATAAAAAGGACATATTTATAAGAAGAAGATTTGTTTGTTTTCAATAAACAGGCTCCGCAAATACTGGACTGATTTTGCTGAAATTTGGCATAGATATAGACAAGTCCTTCTGGATTGAGTGAGGCTACTTTTATTCTCCTAATGTAAACATTATTTCATGAAATACTAGTCAAAGTAGTTACTTTTTAGTCGTAATACAGTGTCAGTTGTTATAACTATAGTTATTTTTTATTTACTTATTAATTATTATAAAAATGATAAATGGTAATTAATATACACTTACTTTTTAACAAATCATTTTTGTAATATATGTATGTATATAAACTAAAGTATTAAACAAGGAAAATAATTTAAATAAGCATAATTTCTATTATCCCAATAATGTTGCAACGGCCGTTGAAGGTAAACTACTAATTACGCTCACTTTCAAGAGAATCTGAAATTATTAATATAATCTTTACCTATTTTTAAATAACTAGTGAAGCTTCTATGCTTCACGGGGTAGACGATGCCTCATGACTCATGAATGATACTCGGCTATGCTTAGCAGAATGGTGGGCTTATTGGTGGAATAGAGATTCAGATAAGTATGTAACGCAGGTAGCTAGCCCCATAATCCTTAAGAATTCTTAAGAAGAACCACTAATTTTCTCAGTAAGGATTTAACTTACCCTTACTGTTGATTAAATTGTACCCTTGAGTAACATTTACGATCTGTTCAGGAAGGAAACGAGCTGGTTAATTTTTTTTTTTTTCTATCCCAGACTAACTTAATAGCAATTACTGTATAATATTTTATAAATTTTAAAGTATTTTTAAGTATCTCGAAGTACTTACTGTAGATATGGAAATTTTTGGACGATAGCCATTTTTATCAGCAATATATTTAACTGTGTACGGTATATTGTCAATATAAAACGTGTATGTTCCTGTTATCACTTGGTCACCATTTTCATCGACTTTTCCTTCTCTAGTTTCTGTTATAGTTCCATCGTCAGTTTCATAACTAAAAGACATGGAAAATATTCCAGTAATTCTATCCTAAAAAAAATCCTTCCTTTCTTTTCATTTTAAGAAAGTTTGTTTATTTGACTTAAAGTCTAATGTGCTTACCAATAGTCATTAAAGACATTGGTATCGATTAATTAGTGGTAGTTCTAATTATGAAAAATTTAAGCGAGTAATATATAAGTAAAAATTAGTTGGTAAGTATTAATCAACAAAAAAATGTAATTAAATTAAACTTACCTACATATATCTATACTCTCCATGTTGTAAATTATTTATATCTAGCTTATATGCAGCTAACGATTGTATTAATAACAGTATCGTAGCATAATATGATATTAATCCTGCACATTTCATCTAAAAATATTTATAAATATATAGGGGCAAATAAATATATAAGGACAAATCACACAAATATTTATACATAATATTAGATTCGCACACATATTATATTAGTATATATGAAGATTGTAGGCAGCTTATTTTAAACCTTGACATTCGACGAATATAACATCTAATAAAACTTACATTATTATACAATAAACTTGTATTATTATTATGATGTCTCCATCATAACTCTCAACTAAATATGTAGTTTTTTTTTTTAGTATAAACTAGTGACTTTTATTTTTACGTAAATACATACATATATGATTATTTATTTCTTAAATATTATGAATTTATTTTAGCTGGATATAACCTTAACCTTTAATCGTCAGGGTTGTAAAGTAATCTCATCATAATTTGGACCAAATTTCTATATCTGACTTCTATAACTGCCAAGCGAGAGCCTCTTTAGGTGGTGATCAAAGTCTCTTCGCTAAAGTCATTTTCAAAAATAAGAAAAGTAAATTATTTACTTTTCTTATAAAATAAAAAAATTAAAATTTTGCTCACCTTTACACAGGGTTCAGTATAATAAAATTTATAAAACAGAATTTAGTGAAGAATCAAATTACAAAATTTACAACACGTCTTGATCTCAGACTAATATATACCGAGTAATCTTTTTATGCCTTTGCTGTTGCAATTATGGTATCTGTATTTCGTGTTAAGTTGAAATTGTAAGTACACTGCAGGTATTCTTAACAATGTGATTGGATAAACTCGTGATCTTTTAGCATTTGTTTATTTTTATTCTATCTATTGTAAACTTTTTGAAATTGGTACATTTTTTTAATGTCAAAGGAAGGCAAACGAGCAGGTGGGGCACGCAATGTTAAGTGATCACCGCCGCTCATAGACAACTGCAACACCCGCGGGGTCACAGAAGCGTTGCCGGCCTATAAAGAACACCCGAGTGCTGGGAAGTTGGGCTAGCCCATTCATTCATTCGGGCTCATACCACTACGTGATATGTATATTGTACTACATTTTATCTAAATAAAGATGAATAATAATTTTTTTTGCTCGATTCTTTATTTGTATGTATAAGTATCTGATATCACTAGAGTCGAATTTACTTTGATGGTAAATCAATTATTTTGTTTTGTCCCTAAAAATTAAGAAAAGACAAGAGTGATACGAAATATCTAAAGAATAAAGTAATTTTATTAAATAATATCAAATAATTCTTCGATCATTAAATCTTGAGTCGTCACTAAAGACTAGTGGCTGAAATCCGTTAACGTCAGCAATGTAACGGACTATATGTCTTCTACCTCTCGGATCTGAATATCCGTATTCGCCTCGAACTCCGAAACCTTCACTAGGAGACTTGAATCCACCGTCTTCCTTTCTATATGAACCGTCTGATGTTTCGTATCTAAAACAATATGAAAAAAAAATTTAGAATTATTATAAACAATAAGTATTTAAAAAAGCAGAAATAACATTTAATTTAGATTTTTTAAAATTGTATGCATTGCGTGGATACAATTATTTAACTTGTGTAAAAAATTTAAAAATTAGAAATACATGTAACCAAAAAAACTTAATCATCTTTAGAAAAATTACTGATTTTCTGAGCTAAAGCGAATTCTTCAAATGTCACGACTCCAGTCTGTAAAGAACAAAGTAATGTATTTTCTGAACTACATTAAGAGTTAGTAATAAGATTAATTTTAAATATTTTTTTTCACTGAATTTTTCGCCTTTGAGCAGTGAAATTATAGTTCAATAGTATAAATTTTGCCGCGACAGATTTAAGAATGACAGCTGTAGATACATAAAATATATTTATGTAAGTATAAATATAAAATAACGAAAAAAAATATATTTATGTATCCAAATAACTATGGTCTCATAATGATCTCATCGAAGCCTATAATCTCAAGGAATAAGCATTTTAAATCACCTATTTAACATTCTTATTATTATGCATAAAATCTTTTATATTGTACGACATTTTAATATAAACATAAATATAAAGCAGGATTCGAACTGCCTGTTACACATTAATGTTACCACAGAGTCATCACGAATCAATTATGACTTTTGAAAAGTGTAGTCAAGTGCTGCATCAAAATGTTTGTTTGCTATTTGACTAAGGTTAAGAGTCAGTGTTTCGTTATTTAATTACATTGCTAGCAAGGTTGAAAGTAAGTCACCGATGTTGCGATTAGATGCGCAACTTCTTTCGTGTAAAGTTTGAATAACGGCTATAATTTCAACTTTATTATTTAAGTAAATATAATAATTATTACAATTATTTGTACTCTTAGACAAATATTGATATTCTATAAATGTCAAATGTACATATGTTTATGGTACTTATGTCTTTTTCATGTGCGTAAATTTATATAATGGTTTTTAATGGTTAAGTGTTTAAAAGTAAAAGCTAGTCTTAAGCAGTCAGCACGCGATTGTACTCGTATTTATTTGTTATTTACATAAAATTATCTTCCAACATCTATTTTTAATTATTTACTTGCCTTATTCTTTAACATCAAGCCATTTGTATAAAAAAAAATCGTAATACTCACTCAAAACTGTAAGTTCCAAGTTCGTTAGTATTGTATACGAATTTCTTTATTTCGGTTGTAACTGCTGCCCGCGCCTCAGACATGACCAATATCACCAAGATGAGTAGAAGAGGTACAGGCATCTGCGGCATCAAACGTAAGTGTCAAGTGTCAAGGTTGACTGGTCACCGCGCGTCCATGACAATAAATTCTGATATTAACTAAATACCAATCCCACGGATGCCACCTAAACATATTAGATCAAGTTTTAACATATTTCCAATCACCACACCAAAATTAGTTTTTTCTACTCGCATTTAATTTATTTTTGGACGATTACACTGCCGTATTGCTGATATTACGTTAACCACTTTTCGTTAGTTGGACGTTACGTTGTGATTGATAGATTTTGTCATACTTGGGAATAAAATTATAATTACTTTTTTTGTCATGCAACCAATTACAGCACGGAGTTTCTCTTGCGTAGATGACTAAAGGTTGCGTCTGCACAAATGTATATCACATAAAACAGGATCATGATCCCGTCTCCATTCTTACTATGGCATTTTTTAATTAGAGATTTGAGTTAATTTCATTTTAATCTAGAATGATGGGAAGCAGCTATAAAGTCTAAAGTGTATATTTTTATGTTGCCAATATTCAGGTTGCCAAGTGGTTTAATTGTTTAATTAGCAAGTGCTTTAACTGCCCAATAGCGTCGTGCAAAGAACTAAATCGTCATCCATGAGAAACATACAATTATACTTATAGTTTTACGAAGATTTATGATTGTCAATGCTTATAAAATTGGAGCGTCTAAGTATTTGTAATTTCAAAATAACTTCAATATTTTCATTGCGTAGTTTAATAAACCTTTTCCAATACGAAGATATTTGTAAATTAATTATTTATTGTTTACTTTTTAACCCTCCCATGGGATTTTCATGGGAGGGTTAAAAAGTTACAATTTAACACATTATAAAGAAATAACGCTTTGAATCCGTGACACTGACATTAGTAAGTTCCGTACGGATCAAGACGCGGGCTTGAGCAAGTAATAAGTAATATTAATAGTAATTAGTCAAAGCACATGTGTAATGAAATATCTTAGTTTAACGACTATTGCATATATTGGAATAAGATTGTAATTATGTAATAGTTATGCAAAATTTTGAAAGTACAACTTGAATTTAACTACAATAAATATAAAATAGACACACTTAGTAAGATGTTTCGATTCCTTGAACCTAATTACAGCCTAACCTCTGCAGTTGCGGTTATTATAATATTGTATTTTCTGGTTAGAGTTTGATATTCATGGTCTAAGGAAAAATGTATATATAATTCTATTTCGACGAATCTTATTATAACATTTATTATTCTATTTTTATAAATAAATGTTTTTACTCTATACAAATTATTTAAGTTATGAATCCTACATCGGTTTCACTGTCCTCGAATCTATTTTCTATGTCGATTTTTATAATTTACTTAGTTGGAAAACAGGTATATGTTCTACCTACTAACTGCAGCCTATGGCAAAAACGTGGTTATCGCATTGTCGCCCTAGGTATACAATATTCAAGATTATTTAAATTTCTTATGATTAGAACTAATAAAGTATATGCAATGAAAAAAATATATCAAAATTCCATCTTACCTTTATATAATTGTCACAAGTTAAAATGTTTCCAGACTGTGACAACAAGACAGCTGTCCACACTTTATATCCAGTTCATTAAGAATGTCAGAGCTGGACTTCATTCCTTATTAACAAAGCGAAACGAGGACCAAACTTGTCCATTATGTGTCAGTGACTCCCGTTGTGGATAAACAGGTTGACAATATTAATATTTTTAGGGATCCGCACTTTATCTATGCATATATGTTTTCTAAACTAGTCACTGCGATCAGTGTAAATGTATTTAATAATATGGTTAGTTGTTTATCTATATTTATATTCATTTGTTTTATCTACTAAGTGCATTGAGGCATTAAACTTAGTCCTGCCTTCTACAATTATTGCAAATAGACGGTCGGATTCTTGCCC
>JADGIL010012117.1:0-13098 GCA_020352625.1 Cactoblastis cactorum | reverse complement strand
AGTCATGGAGGCTCCTGAGTAACTGCGAGAGAGGCACTACCCAATTGGGATAGACGCTTCTCCCGTCGCCTGCTGGCGCTAAATCGGAGATATTTAAAAATCATGATTGGTATAATTACAGATCACTGTACACTAAATAAACACCTAAATTTTCAGCCTAGGTTTAACAGACAGTCCTCTATGTAGAGCACGGCGCCATGGAGGCTAAAAAAACTGCAAATCACTTTCTTTTGGAGTGTCGACACGTTGCATCTGTAAAAGAACAGTTCCTGGGAAATCCGGAGACTATGAGCGAGGCCTGCTGCAAGCCATAGGCTGTCCTGCGCTTCCTGAAGGAGCTACGCTGGCTGGAAGGATAGCCGGTCAGAGCTCCTCACGCAAAAGGGCCCACTTTGAGGCCTAATTGCGGTAAACTATCCTCGCGACAGTAAGTAAGAGTGCACGCACCTTATGCGTACTCGGTGGTGATTACGCCAGTACATATTCAAATCTATGGTGTTGAAGATGATAGTCGTGTGAGCGACATAAATACAAAATGTCGCGTTCGTTGTAGCAAAGCGTTAAATAAGCGACAAATCACATAATATATTAATTTTAGAATTTTATAGAGAGATTTTATCCCTTGGGAAACATACATTTTTTCCGGGATAAAAAGTAGTATCTTTTAATCTAGGTCATAGTCCATCGCTGTACATGAGAGATATTTAAGAAAAACATATATAAGGTCTCTTTATAGAACCTATACAAGCTAAAACGTTTGTTTTTAGAATTTTTTTCTGTCTATCTGTTTGTTTGTATCGCATCACACAAAAACTGCCGAACAGATCTGGATAAAATTAAGCACAGCGATGGACTATGACCTACATTAAAAGATATGCTACTTTTAATCCCGAAAATATGTACGGTTCCCGAGGGATTATAATTATTGTAACCGAGCAAAGGGCTGACAAGATATTGTAATATCCAATGGTCGGACGAAGTCGCGAACATCAGCTAGTAAGCTATAACAAAAAGTTTGACTGTCACAATGAACACGATCCTTAGATAATTTACTGAATATACATATGATCTAAGACCCGAAGACTACAAATTACTGATTTACAAGTAGTTTTTTTTGGATAAAAGTTTTGACAACAACCTTAACCATCGATTGTATCAGCTAATTTACGATTAATCGGAAATTCGATAACGAATCTTTAAATGCTAGGTAAACTATGGATAACCTCTTTAAAATATTATCATTTTTGGAATGGCAAGTGGCAACACATTATAGTGCGACGACGTGTAAAATGGCTGCTGTCGTGTTTCGTTTGAGGACCTTTTAAAAAATATATATTACGTCTTTGAAGTGTAAAATTTAGTTCCAGTCTTCATCGTTATTAAACAACATTTATTACATTTATCATTACTGAAGCGTAAGTATAGTATTTCATGCATTTTTATCACAATTTAGATGCGTCATTTCAGGTTGTAAGATAACGGCAGCCAAAATGCAAATTAAGCTGCTTTCTCGAATTTAACCTTGTGTATTTACTTCCAGTTAGAAAAGGCCTCATATCGTAATTGTAAGAGTGCAATGTCCGAAGAGACAGAGCGCCATGGCGAGGCAGCGTGTGATGGCAACGCAGGTGGCGGTGGCGGCGCGAACCAGACGCGAGTGTTATTGACCCCTCATCAGCTCGATGCCGCCTCTGCTGACTCCCTGCGGTCCGCATGGAGAACCCAGGACTTGTACATTGACCATCTTGAGAGAGTGAACAAACAATTGGAAGGTATTTACGAAAGTTTCGGCTTGTAGCGGCCTGCGATCGGGTCTCAACGACCCAAAAGTTCTGTTCCTAATAATATCGACAATACTTTAACTAAATTACTAGTGATACTGTTATGACACAATTTAAAATGTTACTGTGATATTGTTTAATTTGAAAATATGTGATACGGGTGTATTTAGGTGATTTAAGTTTAGTTATGATGAAAATTGTGTTGCTGTGCCAGTGGAGTGATCAGTGGTAGTGATTATGAAGGTCAAGGTTAAGTGAAGCCTCTTGGGGGTTCTGAAGTGGTGCACTTGTTCAGTGATGTTTTGCCTACATTCAAGAAAGCAGCCAATCCTGGTATATGATCACAAAAAGAAGTAAATATATCTCATTTTTTATTTTGCTATATACTTATTGTTTTTACGGCTTTGTTATAATGTGATTCTTCTCATTACGTTGGCTAACCACCTAAATATATATCAATAGCTTTTCTTTTAATGACTGCAGCCAACATTGGTATTAATTCTGCTAGCTGGCTTGAAAGACCGCTAGCTGCTAACAAATTTGGTGGTACTGCTATTTTTGTTTTAGTAGATAAGTATTTTGACATTTATATTATTCCCCAATTAATTATATGAAGAACAGAGTTTCTGTGTTTTTAACTTAAAATGCCAAAATATTTTAAGAATTTCTTGATAAAATAATGTTTTAATTATTTGCAATTGCCATCACATTTGTTAGCAACCAGCTAACTACTAAAGTTTCATCTGAACTAGTTCTAAACTAGATTAGTTCTACTACTAAATACAGTTGTTACTTGTATTCATTACCCTGTAAGTTCTATGGTATTTTAGATGTAAGAAGCTATACAGAACTCGTCTCTACAATCCATATCACAGCTAATTTTATATAAGATCATTATTTATATTTTTAAACAAATTTTGATTTATATGTTACATATGATTTTGACATAACAGGAACTTACAATTGTATTGTTCCATGCTTCTCAAGGACAGTGGAAAAGTGATAGTGGAAAATTAATCGGAAAAGTAGAGCTGCTCACTGTTATAATAGAGTATTAAATTTAAAACCTATTTTAGGTTTTAAATTTAATATCAGAATGCTAGAGCCAGTAGTCACCTGTCTATAACTGTGCTATCATGTATTGTAATTTTTACCAGTATTAAATACTTAATATTTTGGGATTCCAATAAATATTTTAAGCTAATATTTTGTATTCTGCATACCCGAGATTCTTAAGTTTAATATTATATGTATATCTATTATATACTCTTCTCATGCATTGTATTTTAAGTTGTATGTTTATAGCAATTATGTTTAAAATTGCTAATCTGAAAATCAGTATATTTTTATGATGGACTGGCCTTAGATACTTAAATTTTTTAATGATGTATGAACATTGTTAGGTAGTTATTTTTAATTGGCTTATATATGCTTTATATTTATTGATTCTCTCATTAACAGCATATTTTAAGCCCAATATTCTGCTAAGCGAGGCTTTCGAATCTAACAACTTGACTCTGTCTAGTTCTACTCGAGTCATGTCTAATTCTACTGTGGAGTTCTACACTATAAATAATAATATGTGATACTGTACTCAGCATAGTTTACATTAATAACTTGAGTTAAAAAGATTATGGCTTTATAGTTATTTAAATTTGTTTAAATATTGAATAAACATTTAGGCACATTTTTAGCTGAAATTTGTCTATAACTATAAGGTTTAAATGCTTATATATAAACTTCAATATTGTAGAAGTCTGTCTGTTATATTATGTTAGTTTAATTGCTGTTC
Organism: Cactoblastis cactorum; assembly: GCA_020352625.1. NCBI lineage: Eukaryota > Metazoa > Arthropoda > Insecta > Lepidoptera > Pyralidae > Cactoblastis > Cactoblastis cactorum. The sequence continues at coordinate 9,525 of JADGIL010012117.1, read as the reverse complement.
TGTTTTTGTTAAAATTTGGGGTAGAGTTAGTCAGTGACTTCGGTACAAACAAGGGTCACGTTATCCGGGGATGAAACAGTTAAAACAAAAAAATAACTTTCAGTTAAGCTTATATCCAAGCATAAATCGAATTTAATAAATATATTAGGATAAATCACAAAGATTAAGTTTGCCCAACTCTGCCAATGAGGTACCAAATTGAGCAATACAGTGGCTAATAGCTTTTTATGAATATATTGTACATATATCTATAATATATTCTATTTAAAAAAATGTTTAAATGTATAGTCAGTTATAAATCTATCTAATCATAATCTTATTGTAAAAAGTTATTATATTATGAACTTTTAAAATTTGAACTGCCTTCTATATTTTTGGAGATGTATCTCCAACTTTGCTGGTATCTACAAGTTCCGGTGACTGCTTTCCATTTAGTGGATGGCATGGCTGATTGCCTGTTTAGTTGTATAAAAAATATTTAGTTTTTATATTCGAAAGATAGAATATTTAAATATTGGATACTTAAGTAGCAATTGACATTAAATAAAATTGATCTTGAATAATGAGATCATAGATATTAATATCAGCTTTTTATTATATAATTTTATTAATGTTATAACAATGTAAATAACAAATATTTATTTGAACTTGTTTAAAATTGTGCAATTATTGCTGTGATAATATAACAGCTATATAATATAACAGCTTTATTTTCGAATATATATATATGTGTGAACAAAATGCATCATAAATCACCTTTATATCACTCATGTTAAGACACTCATTTCGCTGGCAAATGCAACTTGAATAAATTAAAATGCAGCTGGCACAATTTTCTTCACTAAATGAGCAAAAAATTCGAGAAATACGTTGTAAAAATCACACAATGCTTCTGTTTTGCTACAATATTTTTAATTTGTAAAATTCACAGCTGACTGTACAACCATTTTACAAATATGTTTATATTGATCTATTTTTAGTTAAGGTGTTGTCGATCTATCAATGTTTACTGTTAAAATCTGTTAAAAATAAAAGATTCATGAGAGAACTTATAAAAATATAATAGTCAATAAAAGTTGTATTGTTATGGGTACTTAAAAAAATGTTAAATGAAGATGGGAATGTTTTACATGCATGCATACCTAAGTATAAATCCAATACTTTAATTAAGTGGCAAAAGCACAAAATTATTATTTCTATAACTTATATTAGTGTAATAATTTGGCAAGAACTATTATTTATCAGTTTTCATCCTTACAAAAACCAAATTAAGTGTACTAAATAAGGTTGACTGGATTTGGATACATGTAGGAAAACTTAATTAGTTAGTTAGACCTTTGACAAATTTTAAAGTGACTTCTGCTTCCTGATTTTTTTAATTAAAATGTAATATCTGCAGGAAGCTTGGAAAAAGCTAAAGAAATAGAAGATAGAATTAAACAACAATACGCAGAGTCACAACATAGAGAGAAAGTACTTGTGCGGCGGTTAGCAGCCAAGGAACAGGAGATACAAGATTATGTAGTGAGTTCCCAAATATTTTATCCAGAAATAACAATATACTAGGAAAACCCAATATCCATATTATGAGTTGTAATTCTAGTGTATTTACCTGTATTTTCGGATCTGACTGCTTTAGATTTTGTTGTAAAGTTATTTTATCATATTGGTAAAAAAATGTTCTTTCAATCTCTGTAAGTGAAAACTCTCTTCTCTCTTAACTAAGTGAAAATACTTGATTAATAAAATACACAAATCTGTATATTGTGTGTATATCTCAAAATTAAAGTAACCATTAATAATTAATTTGCAGAGTCAGATAACGGAATTGAAATCATCACACGCAAGTCTAAACGGGCGACCGACGCTACTAGACCCGGCTGTTAACGTCCTCATACTACGGCTAAAACAGGAACTCACATCGACGAAAGCAAGGCTTGAGGAGACACAAAATGAATTATCTGCATGGAAGTTCACGCCTGATTCTAATACGGGGAAAAAGTTAATGGCAAAGTGTAGACTACTCCATCAAGAAAATGAGGACCTGGGACGTATGACATCGAGTGGGCGGATAGCGAAACTGGAGGGTGATCTTGCGTTACAAAAGAATTTGAGTGAAGAAGTTAAAAAGTCACAATCAGGTAAATTTTTGCTTTCTATTTTTGTTACATTTGCGCGTTTTAGGATTCTGATTTTCTCGCCGATTTTTAAGACTAATACGAAACTGCGTACGCAAGTCCAGTTTCTACTACTTTAGACACTGTCATTTAACTGTGGAATTATTTTAAAACTACAATCTCTAATCATAAATCCACCTTTTATTTACTTACCAAACATGAAACCATGAAACGAATGAAACCTATTTCAGAACTGGACGACTTTCTACAAGAGTTGGACGAGGACGTGGAGGGCATGCAGAGCACGGTTCTGTTCCTGCAGCAGGAGCTGCGAGCATCGCACGCATCGCTTAACGGCGCACGCGCATCGCCAGACAAGCGGCGCTTCTCCTCGGACGAGCCGCGCGGCAAGCGGCGCCGCGCCTCCGTGCTGTCTCTCGACTACAACGAAGACGAAGACCCGCTCTCCGTCCCCAACGGCGACGCCGACTAGCGCCGCGCCGCGCCCCGAACCAGAACTCTTCTAGCGGACTCACCGTTCTGTTCATTTCTTCAGAGTGTTAACGCGACGGACGGTCTCATGTGAATGCTTATATGTAACACAAAGTGTATCCTGTAAATCTATGTACTTTCATTAGAAGACAATTATAGACGAATCGTCATTTCCATTGACAATTAATTGGTGATGATTGTGTCGAATGTGAAAATGAGACTAAGAAAACATTCGGTAAAAGTATTGTTTGCGTTTTATGCACAACAGTGGAACATGTGATCAGATTAACTGGTGAAATCGTTTTTGACATTGTTTTTTACACTTGAATATTAAGAAAAGACTCAGTTGACAATTTTAATAATTTATTTATGATAAGTGTGATATTAGAAAATCCGATGATATAAGTAATTCAAATTTGAATTACTAAAGTTGATAGTTTATGGCATTCTTTTATTTTTAATGCCAGGCATGAAAAAATCGCTCCTGTTACTGTAGCAATAATGTCAAACACCAAGCCTAAATGTTATAATAGTTGCCACATATATTTATTAAATTAATGCGACTTTCTACATGAAATGTTTATATTTTCAAATTACAATGAATGTATATAGAGTTATGTTAATAAACATATATTACTGGCATATATTATTGTGTATTATTTGATTTTATTTTTTCATTTAATAAGCAAAGCACATAAAATTATCACAGCAGTAAAAATGAAATGAATGGGTAAAATAATGCAATGTCGTTAAATTTTCCATAATGTTATACACATCGCTATATTTGTTATTCTTGCTCATAGGTATGAGAATTCAAACCAAAATGGTGTTTCTCTAGATAAAATTGGTTATGTAACGTTGAAAGAAAAAAAATTGTAGCATATTGATATACATACATTGGGAAGGATTTTTCATTATCTACCTCTACTTTTCTATATCACTTCCTAACAATAAACCAGTCGACTACCAATTACTTAAAAATATATTAATAATTAAATTTTTATGATCTAAAACAGTTAATTAACTATAATTATGAATATTTAGATTATGGCGTGTTTTCTGATGAGGTGTTCGATCATTCGCCTGAAGATGACGAGCGGATATCATACGAGGGTGCACAAGTGTACCGAGCGACGCTTCGGGTACCTGAAGACATCGTAACAATCAGAAGTCTTTTTGAGCTTGGAGGTTAATACTTATTTTTATCCGAGCGTTATCCCGTTTCTCTGATCCGGTTCATGTAACATATCCAATAAGGTACGTTTTTTAAACAACAAATTGGTACCTACCTATCATTGTATTTGACAAGACCAGGAATTGATTTTAGGGAAACGTATATTGAAAGAAATACTGAAAAATAAGGTAAACAAAACAAGCTTTTAGTCACTAATTATTGATATTAACGGTGATGAAATCAGACAGAATTATACCAACTATGTACTAACTTTATGTATACTAACAAGAATAGCCATTTGCTCTTTATTAAACTACGGAACCACTAAATCTGACGTATACCGACGTAAGTAGGCAATACCGGCTTTAAATTTAGGCAATCCTTAACCCTCTATGCGAGGCTGTTTTAAGCTAAACTATATCTTAATCATCAAGTTCAAATAATTGTATAGAATTTTCTCCCTCCCTAAACTAAAATCTCTTATAATATAGCCATTAACTCTATGTGGAGTCTATCACCAAAGCGAGCGGAATTTCTGGTACGTGCCGAAGACTTGCAGAGGGTGCGCAACGCGTTAGAAGCCAAGGAAATTAACCACACACTCTTGATCAGCAATGTTCAGCGACACGTCAGCGCTGACGATATACAGTCTGATCTTTGGACGGAACAGTCGCTAAGGATAGGCAAGTTCTATTATTTTAATGTCTAATCAAAATATAATATAATCTCAGTTATAGGAAAAATATAAATTTAAAATGTATTTAGATGTTTTCGGAGCAAGTTACAAAAATGTGTTACAATTTTTTTATTTACAACTAAAATATTGTATTATACAACCTTACGAGAAGTTAAGTTTCAGAATATACCTCCCATTCCATATAATAAGATGAACTAGTTAAGTATCTATAACTGGATGGAAATATATATTTTTTTAATCAAACAAGTATAATTCCTGAGATAAGCGCTTTCACCAAACAAACAAATCAAAATAATAATTTTTGGCAGGCCATCGCTTGTCTTGGGAGAAATATCCTTCTGCTCGGATCATTGACGAGTACTTACAATATTTAGAGGACAACTTCCGTTCAATTTGTAACGTCACGGTCATTGGGCAATCAACTTATAATAAGCCTATTAAGGTAAGGAAAGAAAAATATTTGGACCAATAATAAAGTCACAGAAGTACAAGATCAAGTTTATTAGTGTGATGATTAAAGTAAAAAAGATTTTCAACTCTGCTTTTGAGTCAATTGATAAATATTATGATAATGCTACATTGCTAAAGTATATTAAGAATACCTAACTAAAATTTAAAAAAACCCGACACAAGAACTTACATAAGTAATTTCCCTTTAAAAAGTAAAAAATATGGTTTCATTTGAGACCCCATCCGAGTATATTTGCAGGCATTCAGTTATATGATGCCACACACAGACAGACAGACACGTCAAACTTATAACACCCCTCTTTTTGCGTCGGGGGTTAAAAAAGATCATAATCAAATAACATAAAAAACATAACAAACAACCTGACGCAGCGGACTATGATTTGATTTGTCTAAAATCCACTAGATGGCGTATTCAACATTTTTATACATACAAATAACAATTTGGAATAATCTGGATGAATGGCGCTCGATCACCGTACGTTTTAAAAGAAACTTTATATACCTTATAAACACTATGGAACGAACTGCCTGCAGCGGTATTTCCGGACCAATATCAATAATCCCTTATAGACCGGCAACGCTTCTGTGACCCCCGAGTTTTACAGGTGTCTACGAGCGGCGGTGATCACTTAACATCACATAACCCACCTCCTCATTTGTCTACCTCTATCTTAAAAAAAAATTAGATCATTACTTTGATATGCTCTAATTTATAAATCACATTACTAGGTAACTTTAATGTTCAAATGATCTATTTCAGGTTATTAAAATATCGAATGGAAATCCTAAGAATAAAATATTTGTAATAACGGCGGGTCAACATGCCAGGGAGTGGATTTCGACCACATCAGCTCTATATATCGCAGATGAAATAGTAAATCGTTTCGACAACCAACCACATTTCGTGAAAGACTTGGACTGGTAAGTTTTAAAAAGAGGCCTTATGAAAAAATAGACAAAGTGCCTTTTAAAACTAAAGCATAAGTATTTGTTAAAAATAAAAATCTTGTTTCATAGTGTTTATGGTGGCACTCCTCCCAAGCGGCTCGACCGATTTTTGTGTTTTTGTAATAAGTTGTATTTGCGGAGAATGCTAAAATTATAATAATTTATACGCCAGAATGATATAAATTTGTCGGCTGTTAAAATTCACCCCTAATAAGAATTTGTCAGTAGTAATTAAATCGCAGGAAAGTATGTACCCTTGGAACATATTAATGTTTACTCTTCAATATTATAAAGTGGAGGAGTTTTTTGCTTAGTTGGTTAAAAGTGCTAATCTCAAGAATTACTACTTAGTACTACTTTTAAAAAATCAGTGTTAAATTGCCCTTTTATCAAGAAAGCTAGGCTATAGGCTAATTTGTTTTCCATAATTCCCACGAGAACAAAATATGTAGAGCGAGACGAATCACGGGGCGGTCAAAATTTATCCACAGGTACATAGTGCCTCTTCTTAACCCTGATGGCTATGAGTTCTCGCAGACCAGGGATCGGCTATGGAGAAAAAATCGACGTAAATTTGGCATTTGCTACGGCGTCGATATTAACAGAAACTTTGAGTAAGTAATCCACCATCTTCGATCTATGTTGAGCAACATTGTATTGATCATATTCGATATTTCTTTAACTTCTGCGAATTCAGTAATACTTACGGGTAGGTATTTAAAATATTTCTTAGAGTTTCTTCCAGGAGCTTAATTGTCACAATATACTTATGAGTTTTTTATCAATCCCCAATGTTAACACTAACATCTTAAAAGGAATACGCATTTACATATTTACATATTCTGTATGTCTTTCGATCGGTACTATAGTTTTGTTATATGATAATGTTTTTAGCATAGACTGGAATATCATCGGCGTGACTGAATCAAATGTATGCAGCGAGTCTTACTCAGGCCCAAAAGCTTTTTCTGAATCGGAAAGTTCGAGTTTCAATGTAAGTACTTTGGTGTTTTAGCAACACGCGTTGTGTTGCCGTTGCCCATTACGGTGATCACTTTCCATCAGGTGAGCCGCATGCCTGTTAGCCAGCTTCATTGTATGAACATAAAAATCATATTGCCACAATACTACCTTTCCTCATTAATTACCTCTGTGGTGTAACGGTTAACATACCCGACCGCTACTCAGGATGTCCTGGGTTCGATTCCGGTTCAGGTCATGACGGAAAATGACCTTTTTCTGATTGGCCCGGGTCTTGGATGTTTATCTATTTATTATAAAATATAGTATCGTTGAGTAAGTATCCTATAACACAAGTATCGGGGTTACTTTGGGGCTAACTCAGTCTGTGTCCCTATATATTAATTTTATGTATTTATTACTTTATCAATTGAATTATTTATACATATAGAATATACTATATATTCTTAATTTCAAGACACACAAAAACGTAGTGAAATCTTTTAACAGAGACTCTTCTAATAGGAACGGCTAGCCACCTGTCAGTCACTATATTTAAATCTCATTTTCATTCGGCTAAGCGTTTCATGACTATTGCTCCTGTTTAGTTCGTAGAAGACAACGACGTTATATTATTTCTGTTTCATAAAGGACTTTGTGAGAAGTCTGCCGCAGATTCCATCAGCCTACGTGGACCTCCACTCGTACGGTCAGCAGATCCTGTACCCATGGTGCGCGAGGACCATCGAAACTCTCAACTCGGACTTGCACAAGTCTACGGCAGCCGGGATGGCACAGGTTTGGACTTTTCAAGAAAAAAGTAAATTAGTTTTTACTAGCCAAGCATGCTCCATCGTCGTTGGTCCCGTAATCACTTAACATCAGGTGAGACTATAGCCAAATGCATTACTATTGTACATAAAAAAGGTGCCTATTATATTAAACACAGTCATGTCAAACAGGGTGTGTCGTGGGTACTATTTTGGTATGAATTTACAATTGACGAACTCGTGTGATTTAATGGTTAACACGCCGGTCCGCTACACAGGAGGTCCCGAGTTCGACCAGTCAAGTCAAAATGGAAATTTATATTTTACTGGTTGTGGTGGTGGTGATTGCACTGGTTTTGGATGTTTAATTATATATGTATTTGTTATAAAATATAGTATTTATTCCAAAATATACTTTTTATTCCAGGCAATGTACAAGGAAAGCAAAAAAATATACAGACATGGGCCTGCCTACCATTTAATGTACCCAGCTTCTGGAGCCGCTTTAGATTGGGCTTATGAGCTTGGGGTCAATCACTCCTACGCAATAGAGACCAGAGATAAAGGGGTCTATGGTTTCCTCCTACCGCCTGCAATGATCCTCAGCACGGGAAAGGAAATATTCCACGGCATCAAGTACTTGGCCAGCGTACTCCAGCCGAAATATAAAAAGCATCGTATGTCGTGGCTTTAGAGGAGTTTCTCGAGGGATTAAAGATTTATAATACGGAACGATTTTCATTAAGAGTCTGTTAAATGCACTGTTTATCTATGCTAATATTATAAAGAGATAAACTTCGATTGTTTGTTTGTAAGGGCTAACTAATCTTCGGACTTCGGATAATACCTATCCTAGTATTTTTTCTACAATGCAAACTAAATTTACATTTCGAGGATATAATTACTTACGCGTCTTTTTTATTACCTTGTTATGAGACTATTATAAAGTAATTTCGCCTTTATTTGCCTGGCATTGTTAAAATTCTTAAAATTCCGAACAATTCTTGCTATACCTATCGGTAAAAATTAATCGTAGAAATTGAATATTATCTTACTGTAGTTGTAGGTAACTGTTCTTTTTTACACTATAATTAATAATAACCTTGTTAATAATGGATTCTCATCTAAGTATAGGCATATATTGTTATTATATGCCATCGCTCTAGCTTTTAAATAAAAAATCCAAATTTATAATTATAACGAAAAGCGAAGCGAGCTCGTGACCTATTTCTCTTATTATTCTAACAATCTGCTTTGTTAGATATCTAAAAGTATAAACATAAAAAACCCATATAAATTGGTACTATGTTAAATCCTACTTAAAGATGTGATACAATATTTTGTAAGTAAACCCAAAAATTAGTATATATTATAAACACTAGCCGAACGTGCCCACTACGTTCCATAGGCGTTAAAATACAGCCTATATCACTCCTCAATAGTGTAGCTATCTGTGAAGAGTTTTCACGATCGATTCAGTACTGCCGGAGATTAGCCCATACAAACAAACAAAAATACAGATTTTATATAGATTTCTAACAAGGAGGTGGCAAGCTTTATGCAACATAGAAGACAAAAACTGTGAGTGAAATATTTAATTTTAGACGGGAAAAAGAAAGTACCTACCTACTGTTAGGAAGTTTGAAATGTCACTCACTTAACAATCTATTACTGGATTATACAACTATAGATAATTTTTAACTTGAAATTAATAACATGGTGATTTTTATAACAAAATCCCTTGAGCTCATTACTGTTAGTGGCATGTCATTTCATGACTTATAATGCAACCTCACGATCCTTCGAATAGATTTATAGATTATCTATAGATTTGACGACCTCCGTGGTGTAACGGTTAATGTACTTGACCGATACACAGGAAGTCCTGGGTTCGAT
>JADGIL010012098.1:0-18083 GCA_020352625.1 Cactoblastis cactorum | reverse complement strand
GTTTTGCAGCTAGTAAATATATATTTTTAGTTAATAGCAACACCACTTCGTTCTCATGTCGTCATTTCTTGTAAAGGCCAATCAATGGCTTAATAAATTCAATAAAATGTATTTGTTTAATTCAGTTTAAAACAGTTTACAGTGGTAATTTACAATATCGAATAAATTTTATGCTTACCCAGCCCTCTAGCCCACCCGGACTGGTTCAAAGATGGCAAGAACGTGAACAACTCGCCTGGAGACAGGGTCACCAGGTACAACGGGAGTGTAGGGAAGCGCCTTCTCATCAAGGAAGTGCTCCCCGAAGACCAGGGAACCTACAAATGCACCGTAGATAACGAGGTTTCGAAGAAAAAAGAACACACTTTGCAGCTGACTGTTGTTGGTAAGTGCGAGGACACTCAAAAATTCAGCCAAGTATGAGCTGGAAACACGGTCGAAGGGTTCCGTACCGATATTTCTAAAAAACGGCAAAAACACGTTCGTTTTATGTAAATATAGCTTCATTATTTTCATTTGTTTTTAGTATTTTTTGTTATAAATTAGATAATATAAATAGACACTAGAAATTACATAGTCACTTTTCTTATCCGAGCACTATCCCGGTTACGTCCTCAGCAGTGACGCTTCAATGCCCGAGGTCAGCTACTTAAACCAGGAATATTTATAGAGGAACGACCTCGTAGGTTACTTTTTATACTGTTATTCCTATGGGAACAGAAAAAACGGGCGTAACGGCGGGGCGATTGCTAGTCAGTAGATATACAGTCTACAAACTAGGCAAAGATAATGCCCATTTCATACCTAACTTTTGTAATTAAAAATAATCAAACATTAAAACTATTTAATTGATCGCAAAAATGTCATTCCAGGCGCTCCAAAATTCACCAGAAAGCCAAAAAAGATAATAAGAATCAAGGAAAGTGATGACGTCACTATCCCGTGCGACGTCTCCGGCATACCAGCGCCCAGACTGACATACACCTACAGCGCTGCCCCGCTGAAGAACTCAAGGATCACAACAGCCAACGGATTCTCCATCAAAAATGCCCAGAAAAGCGACTCGGGGTACTACGGATGTGACGCTACCAACGAATACGGAAGCCAGTATTTCGAAACATTGGTTTATGTAGATTAATTTTTTTTTTTAGATTTCATATATACGTATATATCAGTTTTGAAAAGCTACCGTTTCGGGAATTTTTCAATTCCGGACCGGGAATCCCGGGAATTCTTATTATTAATAAAATATTGTCATGCGTCGATCATAATACCCTTCTATCCAAACTGGATCATTATGGAATCAAGGCTAATTCGCTGAAGTTGATGAAATCTTATTTAAATGAAAGAACACGAATAGTTTGTGTGAATAGAGTTCAGTCCTCCGGGTCATCTGTTCGGATAGGCGTACCCCAGGGTTCTATTTTGGGCCCACTTCTGTTCCTTATTTATATTGATGACCTACCGTCTTATGTCAATGCGTGTAAGGCTGTACTATTTGCTGACGATACCTCTAATAAAAATAAATTAGTCACTTTAGGCTGTCAATTAAAGAAAACTTCTAAGTCCTTTATTGGTCTCGGTGTTCGATTCTATAATAAGATTCCAGAGGAAATTCTAGCATTACCGATTTCGAGGTTTAAAGCTGCTGTAAAAAGCCAATTAATTAAAAAAGCGTATTATCCTATAAATGATTATTTGATTGATTCAAACGCTTGGAAATAATATCATTTTTTCCTCATTAATACCTTAGTTTATACAACACAGGACACTCCCAGCTTGATTTTAATTATGTATTTTAATCTTTAATTCTTTATATTTTTTTCTCACTGTTGTGTTACTTTTTTTTATTTTTCTGTTGTTATTATAATTCTAAATATTTGTCTGCGGCCCTTCAGGCTTGTAGGGACCAATACTACTGAGTTTCTTTCGGCGTGTTCTTCTCAGTAGTGGTCGTTCCGAAACGCTGGTAGTTCGTAGCTTTGCAATCAACAAATAAATAGTATGATGACGATTCAAAAGTGCCAACATTTGGACTACCTACTTGATTAAAAAGCTTTTTGATTTTGATAAGTTCCCGTTCCGGGAATTAATATTATTTTTTAAAAGTAAAGTCATTGTATTTAATTGTAACTACTTTTATTTAAAGAATAAATTTTTTTACTAGCGACCCACCCTGTCTTTGCACGGGTTTAAAAACCTTCCCTTTCAATCATACTATCATAATATTAATAAGAAACGCATCAAAATCTGTTGCGTAGTTGTAGTAGTAATTAGCCAATCAGAAAAATATATCATAATTTCCATCATGAACTGAACGGGGAACGAACCCGGAACCTCCTAAGTAGCGAACAGGCAAGCATCTATCTTCATAGATAATGCTTTTATCAATAAAATAAAACACCAGTTTTTTTGCAATAATTTATTTTAAGTCAATTTATTAAATATTACATTACACATTAGCCAGCTAACTAGCGCCTCTATATTACTCACTAACCTACCCGTGCCCACTTCGTTGAGCGTTAAAATATAGGCTATAGCACTCCTGAATAGTGTAGTTTTCTAATTGCGAAAGAATAATCATGATCGGTTCAGTATTTCCAAAGATTAGCCCTTACAAACAAACAAAGTTACAAACTATACCTTATTATTATAAGTATAGAGAGTATAGACAGTAAACAATCAAATAGTGTGCACACTTGTGACTTAGATTGCTCCACAATCCTCCAAGCTTTTGTCCGAGGCTTCGTTCGCGTTAAATTGGGGGAAGGGGGAGAACAGAAAGAGACAAAAAGTATCCTATGTCACTCTTCAGCCCTTCAACTATATTCACATAAAAAAATCACACTAATCCATTGCTCCATTTTGACTGAAAGACGGACAAACAAACACACTTTCCCATTTATGTATAATATTAAGTATGAACTGACTGACACATTCATTACGAAATCTCAAAAACTAAAAGTGCAAAGGTTCTTTAATTTTGCAGGGGATTCCTTTTAGACCATCGGTGCTCGCTAAGACAGGAAATTTTCCAAAATTCCCACGGGATCGGTTTTTAGTTTATTATTTTACCCGCGGCTTCGCCGCATGGAATTTAATCGGTAGCCTATATGTTATTCCCATTTATAGCCTATATTACTATAAAGTTTCATCCTAATCCGTCCAGTAGTTTTTTCATGAAAGAGTAACAAACATACACACATCCTCACAAAGGTTCGTATTTATAATATTAGAAGGTTGTTATAAGAACAAAATAAAAATAATAAGTATTTACAATCTTGTCTATTAAATCTATTAAAGGACATGTCGTCGTAACAAAAAAAAAGAAAAAACAAAATTAAAAAACATATATCACAAAAACAAAATGGCGGGTCCCAACAATTATATAAAATTAACCTTATTGAACCTAACCATTAGGTCCATTTTACTCTGCTTTTAAGGCAGCCATTATAAAACCAATGAAATCAAATATGGCGGCATCTCAAAACGTTTTCTTGCTTCGCTGAGGGAGTATCGAGTCTTTAGCGAAACTAAAGAAGGAAAGGAGACTGTACCGCTTCGATTTCTGGGACAAATAATCGGTCACCACGTTGTTGTCACCTGGAATTACAAAAAATTATAACGACCATTAATAGTTTTACGTGTTGAGTACGAGGAAACGTTATCTTTCGTATAATCAACTATATTTATAATGTTACTTTAACACATCACGACTTTGGCTCTGCGTCATTGACATGAATTTACTCTGCGTGCTCTACATCACAAAAATATCAGTCGCTACAAGTTTATATTTTGTAACTAGCCGCCCGCGCCCACTTCGAATATAGGCTATAGCACTCATAAATAGTGTGGCTTTCTGATAGTGAAAAAATTTTCATGATTGGTTCAGTATTTCCGAAGATTAACATTTACAAACAAACAAAGTTACAAACTTTACCTCTTTGTAATATTAGTGTAGAATTAAGGGGCTCCCAAACATATTTTCTGAACACTTTGAGGATAAATTATTTTTTAATGCTCCCATTTTTTCACCTACTTTAGAACCACTATACTACACAACGTCCCCATTTTTTTATGTGTCTCTTACCCTTCCCTTTTGGCCTGCAGCGCCCACGAGGAAGCGTTATTGCCCACTTTGGGAAAGGCTGGTGTAGATAATGACACACATGACACAAAAATTTCATTCACTCACCCAACAATGGTTGCCTCTCCCCAGTTGTGGGTAACACATAGTCATTAGCAGACAGAGACACGAACAGAGCGAATGGGACCACCCATAGACAAAGTGTGAAGTACGCAAGTACCTGAAAAGAAAAATAAATTGGTCTTTCCCATATCAACTCTTAACACTTACATTTTATTTAATTTCATTTATTTCCAAATACATTGTATAGAAAATTTAATCAAGGAATTTTGAAAAGAATTGACAATAATAGTATAAGTAAATAAATATAGAATAAGTAAATAAATATATACACTATTAGAAGTCAAATATTTGTCAACGGAATAGTAGCACTTTTCCAACAAAACAAAGCAATAAAAATGACAAGCATCACAGGATGGCACAGAATCATCATTTTTAATAATAGAAAAAAAAAGCACGTTCTCACCAAATGAAAAATGTTTACCCAGCCTCTAGCCCACCCAGACTGGTTCAAAGATAAGAAGGACGTAAACAACTCGCCTGGGGATTGTTATTAGCCGAATTGAGCCCCAGTACACGCAATTGAAGTGAAAACTTACCTCAGAGAAGTTATAATACACATGGCCAAAATATTTGAAAGCTACATAATGGTGTAGAATGAGAGTGGCCACAGCTCCGATAAATGTTGGGCTTGACAATCGGACAACAGGGAACTCCCTCATTAGAACTAAATGTAGCGACTGTTGGAACAGCCCTAGGGCGTTGAGGTAGAGAGGCAGGTCATCGAATATCATCAGACCGATGTGAAGGCCTAACGTTACCTGAAAAAGATTTGACATTGTTTGAATGAAAACAATAGAATGTAAAAAAAAATTAAAAAAATCAAAAAAACAAACTTTAAAATTTAGTTAAATCGTATGCAATACACAATGTATATTTTTAAATAATGGCAGACGGGATAAATAAATCTACGAGACAGAGACATGGAGACAATTCGTTGTATCTACCAATTTGTTACATATAATTAATAATTACAATTTATTATTTTTATTTCAAATTTTATATTTTTTTTATTGTAAATAAAAATACAATAATAAATAGAAAGAATCTGGTAAAATATTTACCACTACGGTCCATGATATAACATATTTGGCGGTAACTGTGTATTCTTCCACTAACTCGGCCAAATAGTACAGGCCAGTGGCTGCCAAAAAAGAAAAATTGTGTAGTACTTACAAGCTACAGTGTAATAAACTATCTTACGTCGTCCGCGCTATCTACTATTGTCAATATCTCGGGTTCTAAGCTGCGTATCAAGAATAAACAATGTTGAATTTTAAGTTAGAACTTCTCCAATACTACTATGCCTACCTCGGCCATCATCCAATTAAAATTTTACATGATGTACATACAGACATACAGGCAGGCAGACAAAATTCTACATAGAAAGATTGTTTTGGCTTCTATAGGTCCTAAAACTGTACCCCACATTTTTCTTTCCTTATTATTTTTTTATAGACATCGTTCAGTTACATTTTTATATATGTATAGTAATTAACCCGGCGGGAATGTGGTGGGGTATGACATAGCCCACCATCTGTATTCATTTTATTTTCTTATTTTTTAAAACTGATCAGTTAAATGTAAGCTTAAATTTTAATTAAGTAAGCCACTATCTCACACAAATCCAACATAATTTTGTGGTATATAAAAAAAAAAGTTTTATTTTTTTCAATAATTTCATTTTCGGCACAAGCTTTTCTTGTCACCAGGAACATCTAGTGGTGTTACATGTGTGACTAATTTCAATTCTGTGTATTTGACTATTGCGGAGTTCTCTCATTGAGAGAAATCAAGTCACACTTGTCATAATAATGGATTGTCATGGGTAATTAAGATACATGCCCAATTTCAGCTCAATTGGATACTGGGAAGTGAGTGGAATTTAACCTGCAAGATTTTACTGTTTGATAAAAGATTGTAAAAACTATCACATCTAAAGGTTTGGGGTTTAATATAATAATTTAAATGTATTAAATATCACTCTTAGAAAGCAGACTTGTAAAATTAAGATAGAAAACTGGGCAAGTGTGAAAATGGCTCACACATAATGGTACAATAAACTATAAAAATTGCAAAAAATTGCAGTTTCTTGTAAGGGAGTTATTTAATAATGAAGTGGCAACAAAAATACATTATCAGTAAAAATATCAACTGTCTAACTTTCATGGTTCATGAGATACAGCCTGGTGACAGACAGACAACGAAGTCTGAGTAATATGTTTACCGTGTAACCCTTTGGATGTGGAACCCTAAAACGCAATTCCTTTTAAATCTTCGTTTTTGCTAATATCCAGTCGAACACCTAAATTGCAAACATCAATTGAACTTATTAAATTAAAATATTGAATTGTTTTTAGGTATAATTTGTATTGCTTACATTACAAATGTATCGTAAAAAATACGATTTTATAATGAATATATTGCTTTTTTTTTAATTAATTGAAATCAATCCTAAACATATGTGATGAACAAATTATGAATAAAATATAACTTGACTTACCAATGGCTAGTGTTAAAAAAGCCGCCTGTACAACTATTGACAAAATACTCATTAAATATAGAAAAATCATTATTAAGATAAATTGCTTCTTTATGTTTTCATAATTTCATAATTAAATATCATTATTTTTTTGGATATGCGTTACATGTCATAAAATGTCAATGTCAT
Source organism: Cactoblastis cactorum (assembly GCA_020352625.1). Classification (NCBI taxonomy): domain Eukaryota; kingdom Metazoa; phylum Arthropoda; class Insecta; order Lepidoptera; family Pyralidae; genus Cactoblastis; species Cactoblastis cactorum. Next base: position 11,205 of record JADGIL010012098.1, on the reverse strand, counting down.
TGCCACATAGTGATGTAGCATGAAATCCGTACGCATCTACGGTTCGTATAACAACGCGACCCCAAGTACGTAAACAAGACGTCAGGAGTAATACAACCATTTCAATCCATTTCATTTTCATAGGTTTATAGCTATCGACATATGACACATAATCGTGTATTCAATAACTTGAAACCCGATGAGTTTTTTTTTGCCGAAACTAATGCTTTGTTGCTCTATCAAATGTCGTTATTTTCCCAGAAATTATCCTAAAAATATTATTCTGCCGGACGCGCCTTTGAAGTCGACTTCAGCAAGAGCGGGATTACAGGCTACTGTACTTTATGTTGATGAAACAATTAATTTCATATAGGCTAAATCCATACCTATATAAGATCCATCCACAAAGGAGAAAAAAATAAAACATTTTGTTTTAATTTTTGGTGAAATTTATCCCGTGGAAGTTGAAATACATAATAAATACCTATGATAAATATAAGTTGGTATTTGTTACCTATAGAAAAGGCAAAGGAATCCAAAATTTAAAGCCCATACAGCCATCGTCTATAAGATCCATAGACTTAACTGTCATGTACTTGACAACTACAAATCATATGATCGTTTTTTATAAGCATTGCCATAATGTATAATTATTCAAATAATGTAGTAATATTTTATAAAAGACACATTGCTCAATAGTAAACTATAACAAATTTCTTGCTTCCTACTGCATACGTAATCATACAAAACGATAACAGGACAAAAAAATTGGCGATGGTTTATCTGTTTGTCGAATATTCAATTAAAATTCATAAGATTTTTAATAAGAAGCTTTTCCTATCTTGGAATCCAGAATATTACATAAGGAACATTTACTTGTCGAAAAATTTCAATTCATTAACTGTTTAGAATATTTAGTCAATGTTTTAAACATTATAAATATTTTTATTATTATTTTATTTATAATCTCTTACTTCAAACGTTTCTAACAAAACTATTTTCTTTTTTGCTCAATGTCTAAAATAACAATTTAATACTATGAGCACTTATAAAGTTCCGCTTTTAGCTACTTATATATTACTCGAATAAAGCCTACCTATTTTGGATAAGATTCGCTGATTCGCACATTAATATAGTAAAATGTAACTTTAGCTCTCTGTGATACTGGCAACACTGCAATTCACATGATCAATGGATAAAATGGCCAAGTGACAAGTGTCAATTGCAGTCGCCCATTTTTCACAATTTTTATTTTACATGTCTATTTGGACTGATTAGATAACGTTTTGTAGTCCTAAATAAGACGTCCATTAGTCTAGTTTATACAAAATGGCCCGTTGCCGTCTGTTGTTCCTGTTATTAGCAATAAGTGTGGCTCAAAGTTTTGGCTCGCGGGTCCCAGTTTACATATGGGGTGATTTGCCAAAAACGTCCTTGAAAGCGAATCCCCTGATAACCATTGAGCCTGAAGAGTTCAGGCACATAGTACACGAAGAGTTGAAAGCGGAACCTTTTACTGTGGTCTTCATCGAAGAGACGCTTTCAGTCGAAGATTTTTCACGCAAAGATGCCGATGGCAAAACGCTGTTTCCCTTCCTCCATTCGCAACTCCGTGACTCCTACTATCTACCGTCGGTCGAAAATGCACTCCGTGTACTCAACAAACTCGGCGACGCCGACAAAATAGACCATGTTAAGTTAACAGATAGTGGCCTTTCTGCTGACATCGAAACGGCTGATGGAAAGTTCTTATTTATCAATTTGAAGGATGCCCGCGAAGGAGAATCTAGGGTTGACATGCTTAAACGTCATGACGACTTAATGAAAGTCGTATATGCGAAGTTGCGAGAAAGATTTCCATCGGTAATCGCCATTTACACGGCTCACTATCCTTCGTGGACTATTACCAGCAACCGGGTCAGGCGTCAAGCTGAGGAGACTTCTCAACATGGAGGACACATCGTCGATGGTCTTCTAATGTATGCCGATTCTATTTCGTACACCCTTGGAACTGACTCGGGATCCCTGACAACTCTGTCATCAAGTTCATCCTCGTTCAACAGTACCGCATCCGCAGCAACACAAAGCACTACACTTGATTTCAATGACGGTGTCACTCTCGTCTTAAACTTTTTACTGTGGAGTGGTTACTGGTATTTTGGTAAGATATTTAAAGTTTATATTTAATTTAATTTTAAAAAAGCAAGTTTTCTGACGAAAAATAAATTTAAATTCTGACAAAACATTCTTGACAACTGATTTGTGACAAAGCTTATACATATAAAATTATATAAGCTTTGTCACAAATCAGTGACAATTTATAGCTGTTGTCTCGATCTGTGACAAGGCATACATGAGGTTAATCATGACAGCAATACTATAGTTTACTCATACAAGGCAGTATTGCATACAAAAAAAGAAACCAATTTGCTTTGAGAATATCATAAACACCATTTGACACCTTAGAGTGATTACATCACAGCCTTTGTATGATTGTCATACAAATCTTAAGATATTTTTTTTTTTTTATTTAATAAAAATATCTAATTTTATTTGTTCCCTACATCACTATTTGTTGTATTTATGTTTGTTTCCCTTTTACAATCACAGTTAAGATATTTTTATTGAAATAGGCTAGATTCTAGCGCTTGGTTCATATTTTTTTCCTCCAATGATAGACCAGCAATAATTTACTTCAAAATAATTTTACTACCATTTCCAAAATGCAAATGGAGAAGAATTGGCATTACAAACTCCATAGCGGCGTTTTCTTATGAGACATCAATTTGCTAAATATACCATGTCTTATACTTACATACATGTGTGTGGGTGGACAAACATACATTAATTGGTTATAGCTTCCATGCTGATAAAAAAACTGAAGTAAACCATAGACTTTCGAGTCTCCTGGGAATAAAGACACAATATCTATAGATATGTAATAGTTTTTTAACACAAATAATTAAAAGATATAATATTATCATTCACAGAGTCTATTGGTATAACCAAGAATTCCACTTCGGTAACATTGCACCCAATGGAAAGCCAGATATATGCACCCTGGGGCAACGCCTACCAATGTGGTCAGGGAGCTATCTTCACAGCCAACAACGACACCAGCCACAGCGTTAGCTTCGTAAACTTGCATGTAAGTACATTTATGCAATCAGATTTTTTTTGTAGCACAGCAGAAAAAAATATATAGGGGCTCTTTGTAGGGCCTATAGAAGCCAAAACCATTGTTTTTAGAATTTTTGTCTGTCTGTTTGTACTCGCATCACACAAAAACTATCAAACGGATCTGGATTAAATTTGGCACAGCCATGGACGATGATCTAGAATAAATGATAGGCTACTGTTTATCCCAAAAAAATGTACGGTTTCCGAGGGATATACAATTTATTGTAGTAATTTACGCGGGCGAAGTCACGGGTATTAGCTAGTAAAATAATACAATTCAATATTATGTGACATTATGATGACGTGATGTGTCATTATAAAATAAAATTTATTTTGTAATTTTTGAGGACAATATGTATTAAATATTTGCATACCTAAGACAAATGTATTGGATAATTTTACAATTCTTAATTAAACAAACTTTAAATATGTTATGTAACATTTTCTGCATATGAATTGAATTGTAAAATGGGGTAAACTCATGGGAATAGAGCATTAAAAACAAATTAAGTTTTCATTTTTTGTATTTTTTTTTGTGTCGATGTAATCAAGTGCGAAAATTACAAAAATCACATGCAATTTTGCAGATTGAACCATTCTTCCAATCCACAAATCAGTCAGAGTTCAGTGAGGGCTTCGACTGCATCAGGTACTTCGATGGCACAGTCCTGTCTTCCCTGATGATAGTCTTCCTGCTGCTCGCTATCCTGTTCTACGGCATCATGATGATGATGGACATAAGGACCATGGATCGCTTCGACGATCCTAAGGGAAAGACCATCACTATTAACCCTACAGATTAATCCAGTATTTTTTTCTGGGACATTCAAAGATTTATTTATTTACATTTTGTGATTGATATACAGTGTCGCGTCTCCATTGCCCACGTGGTAAACAGAGTCAACAGTTATGAGACTCGAAGGCAACTGTTAGCCTATTGGTGGCATGGAGTGGACAAAACTGACTAATATATAGACAGGGCTACCGTCATCTTACTTCATATAGAAATAATATTATGTGTTTTGTCTTTGTATTTCAAAGGTAAATATTGAAAAGGGAGATAGAGACAGAACATTAACTGAAGTGGATTATCTTTGAAAATGCCTTTAATTAATAACATGAACGGGAAATCAATATTTTTTCAAAATGTTTTTTATTATTTCATTTTATAGTCTTTGTTAAATGAATAAGGATTATCCTAACTCAAAAACTGAAACCCTATTTGGTCTAGTCTCTAACGCCCCTGAAGACTAAAAAAAATCAAGAAAAATTCTGATGAACGGAAGTCCTTATACAATATCAGTAAAAGTTTCTAAGACGAGGTTACTTTTGTCTAATTTTGTACTGATGAGGCCTAAAAATAATCAATTTTTGAATGTTCCAACACTTTTTATAGTTGTTTTAAGCGATTGTTGATTGTGAACTACGTATTAGTATATTTAAATCGTGTTGCAAATCGAATCGAAATCGGAGAGCTGTGTTTTGTTTTTATTTTGCAGTTCATGCCTTTAATTTTTTCATTGTATCTGTTCATTTATTTATTTGAGCGTTATCCTGGTTGCATCCTCAGCAGTGACGCTTCAGAGCCCGGGGTCCGCTTCCTAAACTAGGAGATTTGGTAAGGTTACTGGGTTTTACACAGTGACTACCATCTGACCTCTGCGATCCAAACGTTAAACAGAACCAACCCTAGGAATTGTGTATATATTTGTAATAAATTATGTTTTCATTGAGTTTGTATCCCGTTATACAAGTCTCGAATTTTGGGGCTAACTTAATCTGTGTTTTTTGTACCTATATACAATTTTTGTCCATGTTTTATTAATAAAAGTCAAAGTCACAATATTTTTATGCAAATAAACTAGAATCTTGTAAACTATGTTCTAAAAATTAGTTTCTTATATGAGCTGCAAAATAACTGGGTTCCTGTACAGAGCTCAAATAATTATTCAGAAATATATTTAAAAAAAAAATGTAGATTTGAATATAAAAATTGAAAACTCGGTGCCTATATCTGTCGTTGTAGACAATACTTCATTATATTGTATTAGTTATGTCCAAAAGTGAACATGTAGTTATATGGCTTAAGTAAATATATATAAATGTTATTATACAATTTATTTGTGGCTTTTTTTATTTTCGCTTTATGTATACCTCGTTAGTTAAGCGCGGGCTTCGAATAATAAAGAAGAATTAGTTCACAGTTCCGCACAAAATCAAACAAAATATCCTCACTGCAATACAGATGACAAATACTAGGATTATTTCGAGAAAGTTCCATTTCCAAAATTGCGTATTGGAAAATAAATATTTAATGTGTGTAAGCTGAAACCATGTCAAAGTATTGAGACTCGTTGAAGACTGCTCGCTCATTTATAAGCGAAGAGTAGTCTTTTGCCGAGGACACTTGCGGGATTGTGAGTCCGCATTATAAGACTTTGTAATGATAGAAATAGCATTACACATTGACAGCGGCGTACTAGTTGTTTAGAATTTGGTGTGTCAATTCACATGTTTTCAATAATTCTTTCTCTGCTTGTAGTTTTAGATAAACCGTTTTAAAGTGCCTACTACAACCACAATAATTAAAATATAAATCAGAGACAATGATTAGCTAAATTCTTTAAAGTGTGCGTTTAAAATCGTGCGTTTCTAATTTAAAAATGATGACGTCATAACCTTAAACATATAGGTACATAGGTATAAAACCCGTATACAAATTTCTTTTTTGACATCTAATATGACCTGTTTTGTAATTTGTTACGTAGCTAATAGTGTCTCTGATGTAATATAAAAAAAAACAATGAAAATTAATTCCCTCCATACTAGTGCCAACTTGATTCCAAATTATTGTTAGTAGTAGTGATGTGTCAGATATCCGTATTCGCAGATAGCGGAGCGAGAGGAGAAACATCCTTAACTGTTACTTTTAGACGGAATTTCTTTTTATTTTTCAATTAATAGATGAAATACTTAATAGCGTTATTTTTATTCATATATAAACCTTGTACATATTATTACACTACAAACAGCAACATTGGTTCAAAAAAAAAATACATACCGATATGGTACCCGCAAATCGACATCGTGACCCAAAAACAAATGAGTCGTTGTGTGTAAGAGGGTGGATGTAACAACAAAAAGTTATTAGTGCTTTTATATAATAAAAAGATCGTACTTATGCGCCAAAATAGTTTTAAATCTCATTTCATTTTCTTTCATAGGTGTTTTAAAATGCCACAATAAATAGTGTTATTAAGATTAAGTGAAACGTACTCAATATTAGATATGGATCATTCTGCTTATACGTCTAGTGGTGTTGCCGCTTGGGTTGAACAATGACTATCGACTCATCAGTATTGGTAAGTTTTATATCATAATTTTACACTATTATTTGAGGTACTTCGAAGTTTCCATGCTGAAGTGAGTTATTTTCCGTTAGCGGCCATTTTGGCGCATATAGCCTTTTTTTAAATATCAAACCTACCTCTATTACTTTTTGTTGTTACAATGTAACAAGTTTTAGATGCGTATAAGATGCGTATATGCAGATCTTGTCACAAATTATTCGTATCAGTATCCGTATCCGTGGACGTAATTTGTTAATAATCTGACACATCACTATAGTTTGTAAAATATAGCATGAGATCTCCGTGACAGCTGTCGAACTTAAATTACTCTGTCTTTGTCGCACTTTGAATATAGGTATATGTTCATCCTGTTGTCATGGGACTCATCCTTTATTTTACAAAATATATTTAGTAGTTAATAAGTGTGCGTATAAGTGACCTTGACGTACTTTGAGGTTCAATTATTATGCTGGAAAATATATAAAATATACTTATAAGATGAAAAATTAAAATATATAATGAAATAATGTTAGCTTGGTGTGCTAAAATTCCTATAATCAATAGTTTATTACACCAATAGCAATCTTTACTTACCATGAGTTCTAGACCAATGTTTAGTTCAATCAATGACCGCCAGGCGCGCTATGCTCGTTTGCGAGATCTGCCATTATATCATTAAAAACTCGTGCTTACGGTACACACACACAGTGCCCGTGGGGTTTTAGAATCAGAATTATTCTCTTGGATAAATTAGCTTTCTTAATGGTGACAGAATCATTAAAATCGGTTCAGTAATTTCTGAGATTATTAATTATAAATATACAAATCTTTTATTTTTAATATTATCCCATTATATTAGAGAGTCATTGTTCAATACTTAAAATATTTGTAGTTGATTTACCTATGTATTATTATAAACATAGGCAATATGTTAACGCAACGATATATGTTCCTAACGCTTCAGATTTATAAAAATAAAAAATTTAATAAATACATGACATTTTTATTTTTTGTTTCAATCACTAAATATTTTAAAACAAACTTTCCGCTGTCTGTCCCTATGTATGGTTAGATCTTTAAAACTATTTCAAGATATTTCATTGCATTTGGACCATTCCCATATTTAGGGTTCCGTACTCGACGGGTAAAACGGGAACTCGGGATTCGCTGTCTGTCACCAGGCTGTATCTCATGTACCTTGATAAATAGACAGTTGAAATTTTCATAGATGATATATTTCTGCTGCTATAACAACAAATACTTAACTAAAATAAATATTAAACTTGTACAACAAACGTGATTTTTTTGCATGTTTTTGGTCGATATTTATAACGATAACAGGTAAATGTTTGAAATATTTACAAAATATGTATTTAAATAAATAAATAATAAATATATAGGGACAAATCACACAAATTGAGTTAGTCCCAAACTAAGTTCGAGACTTGTATTATGGGATACTAACTCAACGATACTATATTTTGTAATAAATACATACATAGATNNTTACACCACGGAGGTCGTAAAATACCAAAATACCTAAATTAAATATATATAAATATTTAATGGGGGCTTCCATACAACATACGTGATTTTTTTGCTCGTTTTAGCTCGATATAAGACGGGATTTTCCAAAATTCCCACGCGCTATTAACGCGAGCACAGCCGCGGGTTAAACCTAGTTTGTAAGTATAGATAAAACAACCCTTAAGTGAGTGAAAGGGGTAGCATCTGTTTATTTCCCACACTATGACTCGCCCTTACAATTGATTTGATACTTCACGTTTAATTTTTTATTTATTGCTACTTATTGCCAAAGATTTGCGTAAAATTCGTGAATAAATACGTGATAACAGAACGCAAACGTGATACTTTATGCTAACTCCTTACGGGGTAAACAGAGCCAAAGTCGTGTGACAAGACTCAAAGGTTCGTAAACTGGAAGATGAGTTTTATGGAATGAAGATTCTGGTCCATCGCCTTTAAAAACTAAACCCTTTACCTTGATTGTCTTTTACATCTACGCGTGAGATGCAGCCGACATATTCTAAGATTTTCTTTCACTCCCAGAGTAGTGTGGATGTAGTTCTTGGCTGATTTCAATAATATAGTCCTCCATATCGATTTCGATGACGGCGACCTCGAATCTTTTAATTATTATTTCTAGCGTGAGCTCTTATAGCTCGCTAGACCGAATTTGGTTGCAACCCTGTTGCACGACGGGCAGTACAGTTGGCCGGTAGAATTGTACGTGTACGTGTAGGAGGGCTTAGATCTTTCTTTACGTGCCTGTCGCTTTGCATCTAGTTCCCCTAATTGATTTTCCTCGAATAGTTGAACCTGTGCGTGGACGACAGATCGCCAAGATGATCTTTTCTTAGCAAGCTCCTCCCAACGTGACGGATCAATGGCACAGGCACAGGCAATAAACAAAAGTGTGAAAGAGTCATTCCTTGTAGAAATCTATCAAATATTGGACGTTTTTTCCTTCGCCCTCTCACTTTCTGTATAAAGTTTAAAAAACTCAAATTATTTTATATTTATTTTTGCTGGCAATTTTTTCTAGAAATTTTATTCCGAATTGAACCCTCAGTAAAAATACATCAGAGCCCGAAGTCTGTTTCCTAAACTAGTTGATTTAGTAAGGTCGGAAGGAATAACATTTAAAAACCAAAGAGTAATCAGAACCAATCTTAGGACCGGTTTGATTTGATAGGTCTAAAACGTAGATGGCTTTTGATATAAGTACACTTATAGCTTAACGTGCCTTCCAAAACACAGATCATTTTTCAAAGGTAATTCAAGTCTGCAATACAATAAACTGGTTATATGCGTTTCTTTATTGCCCGATGCAGCTTGCTCAATGAATTTAAAATGTTAAAATCATTTAAGAAAAGATTAACTATGTATATGATTGTTGGACAAGTATTTTTATAATGTGAAAGGTTATACGGAATTTTGTTCTAAATTATGTAATTATAATTATATTAATATATTGACCGAATACGTTGGACAAAGTATACTTATTTTAAGACCAATGTATTCTTCTAAATAAATATTTTGAGTTTGAGTTTGGAAACTTCTCAAATCGCAAAGAGATTTGAACCCACGACATACAGATTACAAAGCAACCGTTTTGACCCATACCACGAGCAGTCAAATAAAGCCATTATACAAGTAAGTGCAAAAGATATTACCTACTTCCAAAATAAAATTTATTCTACCCTTTGATTTTAACAAACGATCACATGACCTATGCCTATATTGATCATATGATCATAGCACACCGAACAGTTATTAGGTGGAAGGTAATTTGTTGTAGAAAGCTTTAGATCACAAAAAATCTATAGAGTGGCTGCAACAATTTAAATAATCTTCGGCATTCAAAATATGCCCAATAATCAAAACTTTGTTAAGAAACTAAACTTTCAAAGGCACTGTTTAATGTTACTTTTTAAACACAATTCTTATAGGTAATTCAAGCTAAAACTACTAAAATTTATGAGTAGTTTATAGTCGTTTTATAAAAAATATATATTTTCGATTTGTGCTTGTACAGATAAACTTTATCTTTAAGGAAAATACGTGACGAAGAGCCAAATCGTCAAGAACATGCTTATGCACAAGATCGTGGAGGAACTTTGAAAAAAGCCATGTTATTTTTCAATTACATACATATGTAGTTACTAATGATGTTGAATAAATTGTTAATTGTTCATTGTCAACTGGTCTCTCTGGTATCATTTCGTTCGGTTACACACCCCGACGTGATACGTAACACATCCATGAGGTTACGTGATACGTAACACTTGTACAACATAGTGACATCCGCCGCAGTGTGTTTTTTTTTGCGCCATACCAATGTTTATTCATTTCGGAACGACCACAGTTGAGAAGAAACATTTAAATAACTCATAGATTTATCCACTTCAAGACAATATTTAACGCTTTCACAGCCCGTACCATATTGTACAAAGATAAAAAATACTTGAAATTGATTAGAAAACAAAAAAAAGCTTTACTAAAAGTCGTGATTGTACATTTTTAATTTCGATGCTTTCTCTGTGACATTTTGGCTTTAGTAAGACATTGGACATGTTTGGAGTAGCGTTAGTCGCTTTCTCCGGATTTGTATAACTACAGAAAATTTGCACCGGATTGTGCTCAGATGCTTGTGTACTTTCTTTGGCAGTTCCAGCACGGTAAATGAACCCGATCGATCAACGTATTGACGTATTGGAATCGGCCTAATAAGGAAAGGAGCAGCATCAATTGTAAATCTCAGAATTGAAAAAATATATTGTTATTTCGTTTCCACGGCTTTCTCTGTCCACGTTATCCGCCGGCACATAACGTTCCGTCCTCTGTAAGCGATGATTATAACGCGCGCCATCTTTGTTGGAAAAGGTATTTTATGGTGTTCCCTCTGTAATATTTTTCCTTTTGCCTACTTATATGAAAGAAAGTATCAAAATATTTATTTATTTAACCTTCGAAACTTGTATTATGGGATAGTAACTCAACAACACGATATTTAATAATAAGTATAGTGTCATTAAGTTAGTAGAACAAATATCCAAGACCCGGGCAAATCAGATTTCCACCATGACCTGACCGGGATTCTAACCTGGGACCTTGCTTTTTTTAAGAGGCGAGGACTTTTCTACGCCAATGAGTCCGTCTCTTTTTTTTTTTT